>VXAC01005773.1:17038-67972 GCA_013399225.1 Rhipidura dahli | reverse complement strand
TTTTTTCTTTGTCAGGCATTTAACAATATTTTATCTGCAACAGGAAACCGGGGTTATGGTTAGGTCAGGTTGTTGAATATCCCAGCTCGCTGAGGAAAACAATAAACACACAGACAGCAAACCCTTCGAAAAGGAGAAGGGAAATGTTGCCTCCGTAAAGAGTAAGTCAAGTGTTTTTCCAGGAAAGAGCAAAGGGAATGGTTGGGGATGTCAGAGGGATTTCATGGCAGGGAGCAATGACCTGAGCTCATGTGCAGCTCCACGTTAAGGATGTTGTGAATCATCAAATCAGGGAATCCTGGAATGGTTTGGGTTACAAGTGACATTAAAGCTCATCCAGTTCCACCCCCTGCCATGGGCAGGGACACCTCCCACTGTCCCAGGCTGCTCCCAAAGCCCAAATTCCTACTCAGCACCCTCTGAAATCAGGGAATACTTCGTGCTCCTTCACAGTTGGGGTGAATCCAGCATCCTGAGGAGGGAGCCAAGGCTCCGTCGGTTCGGAGTTGAGGCGTTTAATCCCTTACAATTGCATCGCCAAGGTTGGAAAAAGAAAGGAGCTGCTCCCTCCCGTGCCTCTCCCACCTCCCTAAAATCGGGATAGGGATGCTGTGTCTGGAGTGGGAAAAGCCGATTCAAACAACACCTGAAAGCAAAGCTGTCGGTGAGGAAGGGAGGAGGGGGCATCCTTTTGGTGCTGAATAGCGCTGAAAGCAGCCTGGCTCATCAATCCCGGAGTTAATCACCCTGCTAATGAGGCGAGGATGTGGCAGAGCTGATAACGGACCTGATAAAAGAGCTAACAAGGGAAAGTTCTGATAACTTATCTAAAGCTGCTGGGCTGACACGGCTGCCTGGGACAGCTGAGTGACACTTTATCCCATAAAAACCCAATCCCGCTTTTTAATGGGAGAGTTTTTGGCCATTCCCTTTCTTGGAGATTCCTCCCTGGAGGGGGGGAATTCCCTTCAGAATGAACACAAGAGTTGAGCCCCCTTTCCTTGGTCTGGATGAGTGACATCAATCTCTACACGATAATCGGTCAATTAATTTAATTAAGTTTTATATTAATTTAATATAATTTATTTGATATAATGCACTGTTAGTAGTTATAGCTACTATTGCATAGTCAGTAATTCTGATTAAGGTTTTTAGTCTGATCCTTGTCCTAATGAATTATTTTTCTAAGAATATATTCGGGTTGCCATTCTTACTCCTGAGGGACAAAGTCATATAAAGGTTTAATTCTACCTAGATAATTGTTTAGCTACAAACTCGATTAAGTCTGGGGCTAAGATTGGGTCCAGGTGCGCCCCAATTCTTTGAGAAGGAGTTTAGAAAGCAAGGAGGTGATTTCTGCCCTTCTTGACTCAACTCTTTAACAAACTTTGTCCGAAGCTCTCATTCTGCCCGTGACATCGATGGTGACATTTGATTTTTGTGGTAAATATAACTTCCAGAGACACCACTGACACCACACCAAGCATGGCCAGTCCCAAAGATGATGTTCCCAAGCTGTTTCCCTGGCAGGGAGTTGTGCAGAGCCACAGGGTTCCCCCTGAGCCTCCTCTTTTCCAGACTGAGCCCCTTTCCCAGCTCTCTGAGTGACTCCTCAGGAAACTTGGAATGGCAGGACTGTGGAGCCCTTGGAGGCTGGGCTGTAAAACCAGGGAATAAAGCAATGATTTGTTTTTATTTTTACCCTTAATGTGCTTTGCCTGTAGGTTTGTCACCCAAATTCTCAGTTCCTCTACAGCCATGGTATAATCACAGGGCTTCACTGGAGTTAATTCCATGTATCCACGAGGAATTGGAGTGATACATCCTGAATTTTATTGAATGATGCCTTTAAAACCCACTAATAACTTCATTATTTTTCACCAGAAGATGACAACTTCCTCAGCAACCCAATCTTGGTGGAGAAGAAGGCAGTTTATTTCTCCATAGTATCCCAAATTTTACATTACCAGCAGTGACAGAGTTTGTGGATTACCAAACCCACCAGGATGTTCCTCAAACCCTCCCAGATCCTGCCTGACTTTGACCCTTTGGACACGTGCAGGACTAGATCTTCACACATGGACAGGGAAACTCATGGAGAAATCGAGTTTGTGGCAATGGAAGAAGCCTCATGGAATGGCTTGGGTTGGAAGGGGCCTTAAAGCTCATCTCATTCCAAACCCTGGCACACCTTCCACTATCCCAGGTTGTTCCAAGCCTTGTCCAACCTGACCTGCTGTGGAGGTGAGGGAGGATCAGCTTGGATTTGCCTTCCAGCAGATCCTACTGATCTGTGACTCTGCCTTGGCACATTCACCCTGAGTTTGGTTTGAAAGCTCTTGGGTGTTTCCAAAAATCAAGATTTTTGTTTTTTTAAATTACCAGAATTTTGGCAGGAGATGAGATCTCTCTGTTATCTCTTTAGGCAGCTCTTCCGAGTTGTGAAGCAGGACAAAAAAAAAAAAAAAAAAGGGGTCTGGGAATTATTCTGCCTGTTATTGTGGAGCAGGAATTAATGTTCCATGTTAGCAGAGCACACCAGCTCTTGTTCTCTCTGCCGTCCCTCAAACAATTTTGCTCGTGGCTAATTAGGAAGCCAACACGGAGTGAAACACCTGTGTGCTGGAAGAGTTTCCCTGGAGATCCATCCTCACTCCTCATGGAGAACTGGAAGGGGAATCCATTAAAAAGAACAAGGCAGGGTGGGGTGGGGGAGAAAAATCAATGATCTAATTAGAAAACATTATCTGAGGTAATGATGCCAATTAAAGAGCACTGCAGCCATTTGCAAGGCTTGGAGTGTCTGAGGAGGGTGGGCCCTGGAGGGCACAAATCCTGCTCCCCCTGGCACGGGGCTGGCACTGAGCCCTGGCATTCCTTGGGGCTGTGCCGGGAATTGCTGGGTACCCAAGAGGGAATCCAAGAGGGGCAAAAACCTCTCTCCTGGTCTGGGAAGGTCCAGGTGGGCACGTGGCTTGAAGGGGAATAGGGAGAGGTTTTCAATCCAAGTAAGAGAAACACCCCCCAGAATCCTCCCAAAAATAGAGAACTGCCCAGGGAGATGTGAGGAGAGGTTTGGGAGCAGAGTGCCTGCCTGGGAAGGACCTGGATTTAGGGAATTTGTGGTGGTGCCTGATTCCTTTGGTGCTCGGAGGTGGAAGCAGTTTGCCTGCTCTCCTTACAGGAGCAGAACTACACAGAAGAAATTCCTTTCCCTTTTCTTCCAGCACCAGCAATCCACACAATCCCAAGGAATTTGGATTCCAAGGAGCTGTAAGATCCTTGGGAAAATGTCCGTTTTATCCTTTGGCACTTTCACCAAAACCACCTTGAAATTCTTCAATGTTTGAGGTGCCCCTGCCCACAGCAGGAGGGTGGAACAAGATGGTTTTTAAGGTCTCTCTTTAAAGCAGGGACACCTTCCCCTATCCCAGGCGGCTCCAAGCCCAGTCCAACCCGGACTTGGACATTTCCAGGGATCCAGGGGTAGCCACAGCTTCTCTGGGCAACCTGCTCATGAGTGTTTACACAGAACTGGAATTGTGTGAAATTTGCTAATGATTATTTGTTATCAGGCAGGATATATTGCATATTTTGAGGATGTTTTGTTTTCTTGATGCCGCTTTTCTTGTGCTTTTCTTCCTTCCTTCAATGGGAGAAGAGGAATGGAACAAATGATGGGAATTTGTTTTGTGATTCTGGGGCTGCTTATCCCTTTTCATACATTCTGCAAGAAGAGCTGCTGCAATTCTGAGTGTTCCACGTGAAATCCCAGGATCATCAAGGCTGGAGGAGCCCTTCAGGAGCATCCAGTGCCAGCCCAGCAGCAGCAGCATCACCCCAAAGCCTGTCCCCAAGGGCCACATCCAGACTCCTCCTGAACACTCCCAGAGACAGCGACTCCACCACTCCCTGAGCACCTCATCCCAAGGCCTCCCCTCTCTGGCAGGGAAAAATTGTTCCCAATCTCCGACCTGAGCCTCCCCTGGGGCAATTGGAGGCCCTTTCCTCTCCTCCTTTCCCTTGGGACATGGCAGAAAACTGGCCTAACCTGGCTCCATTCATGAGGAGAAGTTGGTCATTAAGTCCATATTTCCAAGCTTAAAATCTTCATTTTGGCCTGTGGAAAACTCTTTTTTCCTCCACTCTTTTTATGGAATATTATCAGGAGTTGGAAGTGTTGAGAGGGTTCTCCCCCTCTGCTGTGTTGCTGTATTCTTGCTTAAGTTACTTCCTCAGTTTTATGGCTGTTTTGGTCACAATTGAAGTTAAAAGCAATTCCCAGCATTCCAGTACCAACTCCCAGTTTTTCACCAGCTATTCCTATAAATTTTGTCTTTTCAAGTGAAGTTTTCCCCTTGATATTTAGCTTAAACCCACTGGTAAACACTCCCAATCCACAGCAGAGAGATTTGGTTCGAGGAAACGCTTCTCTTGCATGTGCTGTACAAGAAAACCAGGAATGTGGGACTTTTCCTTGCTTCCAGATGTTTCTTCTTCTCTTTCTTTCCCTCCCTGCAGCTCCTGAGCTCCAGGGAAAGCAGTGCTTTTTCCTTTGCTCCTCTGAGGCTGCTGCTCCTCTCCTCTTTTCCTCTCTCTGATGCTCAGGAGGGAGGAAAGCACTTAAAGGTCTCTTTTGGGGCTGAGTCTCCATCCCTCTCCATTTTCTGGGATGCTGAAGGGGACCTGAGGGGGCTTCCCATAAATAAAAGGTGTTTTAGTGTTCATTAGACACCCCCTGTCCCCTCCTCTTCCTTTTCATCTCCTTGATTTATGTTCTCATGCACACACGGGGAGTTCATGGGTGGTGCACTGATGGTGTCTGGAGTCTCTTCTGCCCAGAAAAAACACACAGAATTCCACAGTCAGAAGGAATTGCTGCATGGAAAGGGAGCTCAGGCCTTGGCAAGAGCTGCCCAGGGAGGTTTGGAGTGCCCATCCCTGGAGGTGTCCAAGGAAGGGCTGGAGGTGGCACTCAGTGCTCTGGGCTGGGGACAAGGTGGGCATCGGGCACAGCTGGGACTCCATGGGCTGGGAGGGCTTTTCCAGCCTCAGGGATTCTGGGATTCTGTGTTGCAGGGCACAAGAGGCAATTTTGCCTTTGTCACCACAAAGTTTAGGAAAAATGACAGGAAAGAAATAGCAAATGGGAAGTGAGTAAAAGGGAATTACATAAAAGCTGGAGAGGGACTTTTCACAAGGAGATGGAGTGGCAGAGAAAGGGGGAATGGCCCTAAGCTAAAGGAAGGCAGGGCTGGATGGGATCTTGGGCAGGAATTGTTCCCTGGCAGGGTGGGCAGGCCCTGGCACAGGGTGCCCAGAGCAGCTGGGGCTGCCCCTGGATCCCTGGCAGTGCCCAAGGCCAGGCTGGACATTGGAGCTGGGAGCAGCCTGGGACAGTGGGAGGTGTCCCTGCCCATGGCAGGGGGGGGATGAGATGACTTTCAGGTCCCTTCCAACCCAACCCATTCCATGATAATATTCCTACTTATCACATGTACAGGAGACTCCTCACATCTCTTTAAAAACAGACCTTCCACCAGACCAGGCTGATCAGGGTGTGATCCTTGGCTTTTCCTCATTGCAGTCCTCATTTTCAGCTGCACCTCAGCTGAAAGATGCCCTGAATTTCTTCTGTTCGTGTTGTCCAGTTGAATCCAAACCCAGCTTTGCTGAGCTTCCTCATCAAGCCCAGCTTGTCAGGATTTATTTGAAAATCAATTTTTTTTTGATTGTTCTGCACTAACAAAGTTCCCTCCCAAACCAGATTGCTCTGCCAAGAAAACCCAGGGATCCTGTGAGTGCTCTGGGCTCCCCTCCTGAGTTTTATTTCAAAGCTCTGACTGATAATTCAGATTTAATTCCCAGTTTTCTATGGCTGCTCTTTGCCATGCTGGCAATGGGAAGCAGGCACAGGTTCCAGGAACTGGAGAAATCAGGTGTAAAGTTGTTTTAAATCTAAATAAATGAGAAATATGTCTGGGGATGTGGCTGGGTTAGTCCCTGACATGCTTACATGAGGAGATTTAATCTGATAATTAAAGGCTGATAATAACGAACACCAGGCTTAAAACACGACTGAAAAGCAATTCCAACATCAAGTTCTTGAGGAATCATTAGGAATGTTTGGCTTGGAGTCAGCCTGTCCCACAGACTCCCTGCACAATGTCACATTATCATTTCCTACTTTATTTCACACCCGATCCTCCTCCCCTTAATGACTTTATCAGGCAGAGAGGGGGAAATGAAGCGCTGGAAGCCACCAGGAAAAAAGCTCCTGCCTGATGGAACAGTGTTGAAATCACTGACTTAACACCAGGTGGAAAAAATGGGATCTCCAAGGCCGCAGGACAATTCCCAAGGATCAGGAAATCCTCCATTTTTTGAAGGCATAGGGTCTGGATTGTGGAATGCAAAGTGTTCTTTTCAAAATACTTCATAAACACCGGCTAATTCCTCTCTGCAGCTCCTCTGGGAGCTCCATCTCTTATAGGACTTCCCCTGCTCGGTAAAATTCTCATTTATAACAGCCCTGGTAATTTATTTGTATGGCTTTTCTTCATAGAATATTCATTTGGAAGAGAAAAATGAAACTTGAGGCAAAGGAGAGCAGCAGCAGCAGAATTTCTTGGAAAAACCTGGGAAAGCAAAGAAAACTGAAGGCCAAGGTGGGACCATCACTCACCTGCAGCCAAATTTTGCCCCAACAATTGAGTTTCCCTGACCTGAGCAGATCCAAGTCAGTGAATTTTTTTCCATCTTTTTTTCCCCCTTTAATCTTTTTTTTTTTTTTTTTTGGTCCTTAATCAGAACAAAATGTTGCAAAGCTTTGTTTAACCTTTTGAATCAGGGCAAGANTTTTTTTCCTTTTTTTTTCCCCCTTTAAATTTTTTTTTTTTTTTTTTTTGGTCCTTAATCAGAACAAAATGTTGCAAAGCTTTGTTTAACCTTTTGAATCAGGGCAAGACAAGAGTTGAAAATCCCAAAAAAGTTTTGCAAGACTGGGAAAGCATTTCCCAGGCAGGTTTAGCAACATCCTCCAGAATTTCCAAAGAGCTGGGAAGCAACAGTGCCCCTCATCCCAAACCCATCTGGGCCATCTCCAGCGAGATGAATCCTTGCAAATATGAGCTCATGGCTTCATTAAATCCCACAAAACTCCTTCCCCAGGAAATCACTCGGAGCCAGCTGGATCCTGGCTACCTGCTGCATCCCATGACCCCTGAATCATAAAAAAAAAAAAAGGATGAAATAATTCTGGGCATCGCATTGCTCCTTCCCTGTGCTCCAGAGCCCAACCTGTCACGGGGGCAATTGGAACAAATCCATTCAGGCTCTGCTAATTCCTTCCCTCATTTCCTTTGGCAATCCTGGGAGCTGCCCAGGACACTTTGTCTTCCTTAAGAGCATTCCAATTTTGGCACGAGGCTTTGCATTTGTATCTGTTCCCAATCCGTCTCCTCCTGTCACATCCGGAAATGGGATCCCTTTGTTCAATTTTTCCTTTGCTTCCCTTTGCAGAGGGGGAGAGAGGCTGGAGGATTTCCCAACAAACTTGCGAGGTATTCCCGCTTTTTATTCCACTCTCCATGATTTTTTCCCCCCCTTTTATCTTTTGTGAAAAGCATTTAATCTCTTCTAAATAATTAAGCCATCCTTGTGAAGGTGCTCCTGGAGTAGATCCTTGGCTGGAGAAAGCTGCCACAGGCAGCAGAGCAAGCTGGATTTATGGCACTGGATGATCCAGATGTGAGGATTTGCTCTTCCCTCTCCAACCTTCATTGGTTTGTTTCCTACTTGCATGGCTTGGAATGAAGGAAAAGTCCAGTCCAGTTCCACTCATTTAAGAGCTGACCTGAAAGTTCTTTAAAATTGGAATGAAGAGAGAAATTTCACTTTATTTCTTCGTCTTTGTCCTGTATCACTCTGAAGCTCCATGTCCAGGTTGGACACTGGGGCTTGGAGGACGCTGGGATCATGGAAGGTGTCCCTGCCCATGGCACAGGGTGGAATCAGATGATTTTCAGGTCCCTTCAACCCAAACCATTCCCTGATTCCTCATTCTGTGACTCTACCTGCAGAGCTGCCCCAGCCCTGGGGCCCAGGCCAGGGAGGACGTGGAGCTGCTGCAGAGAGGCCAGAGGAGGCAGCAGGATGAGCAGAGGGCTGGAGCAGCTCTGCTGGGAGGAAAGGCTGGGAGAGCTGGGATTGTTCAGCCTGCACAGGAGAAGCTTTGGGCTGAGCTTAGAGCCTCTTCAGTGTCTAAAGGGGCTCCAGGAGAGCTGGAGAGGGACTGGGGACAAGGGCTGGCGGGCCAGAAGAAGGGGGAATGGCTTCCCAGTGGCAGAGGGCAGGGCTGGATGGGATCTTGGGCAGGAATTGTTCCCTGGCAGGGGGGGCAGGCCCTGGCACAGGGTGCCCAGAGCAGCTGGGGCTGCCCCTGGATCCCTGGAATTGTGACCTTCCCTGCTAATCCCTGGTGGTGTCTATCAGCAAACAGCAGAACTCCCTTAAAAACTTGGGAAATGCCCTGAGCTTCAGAAGTAAAAACGACCCAAACCCACACTCCTGGCGCACAAAAAGGCAACAAATCCATCCCTTCTCCTCAACTTTTTCCAGGAATCCTTGTTTCAGTCCTTTAGTTAGGCTTGATCTAAAGCATGAAGGTGCTGCTGATAAAGTGGCCATAGAGCCTAAGGGAGAGTCCCAAACCCTGAGAGCGTGAGAGCCCCAAAGTCAGGGGGTTTTGGGGTCTGGCTGCAGTTTGATTCATCTTTGCATCATCCCATCCCATTTTTTTGGTGACCCTGCAAGAAAAGGATTTCCAGGGCGAGAGCCTGGATGTTCTTTACTTAATTTCATAGAATCATGGAATGGTTTGGGTTGGAAGGGATCTTAAAGATCATCCATGGGCAGGGACAACACCCACCATCCCAGGCTGCTCCCAGCCCCAATGTCCAGCCTGGCCTTGGGCACTGCCAGGGATCCAGGGGCAGCCCCAGCTGCTCTGGGCACCCTGTGCCAGGGCCTGCCCACCCTGCCAGGGAACAATTCCTGCCCAAGATCCCATTCAAACCTCCCCTCTTTCAGTTTGAAGCCATTCCCTGTCCCTCCATCCCTTGTGAAAACCTTGTGTCCCTCTCCTTTCCACAGGGATGCACTGAAACATTCCCAGTTTCAAATGGAGCTCCCTGGGCTCTTTACAAGTGGGATTTCAGCATCCCCATGACCCAGGTGCTCCTGGAAACCACAGCTCGAGGCTATTGTTGAACATAATTGGATTTCAGGGAAATAACAGGATAAAGTTTATGAAAGTGCCAAACGTTTTAGGATCAAAAGCGAGAGACACAAAACATTTCCAACCAAAGCAGGGATATTTTTTATTTAGTCTTGTTCTTTTATCCTTCATTAGAAGCAGCTTTTCCCATTTCCAACCTCGGACCAACACGAACCTCTCTGTCTGACCCCCGTTCACAGCACTTGTTTTGCCTGGGAGACTTGTGGAATAAAGCCCCAGGATCCCTGGAAGTGTCCAAGGGCAGCTTCGACAGGGCTTGGAACAACCTGGGACAGTGGGAGGTGTCCCTGCCCATGGCTGGGGTGGGACTGGATGCTCTCTGAGTTCCCTTCCAACCCATTCTGTGATTCCTTGACTCCCCAAACTCGATTGGTGGTGAGAAGCTGACCCAGGGTGCTGTTTATGCATCAGATTTTCCTGTATGAAGACTGTTTCACTTTTTCCCATGAATTATATAGGAAAAAAAAAGAAAAAAAGATGTCCCTGCATCTTTATTAGAGAAAAACAGGACAAAGAGAACAAAACTGTTTGCATTGTTAGAAGGTTTAGATATTTTATCTTTGCAGAGAAGTGATGAGATCTATCAGGTTCTGTTACTTTTATCTGACCAGAAAGTCCAGGTAGAATTCAATCTGTTTTTAAGAGAAGAAAAACTCTTAAATCCCAAATTTTCTAATGCATGTTCTAGAACCAGCCTGCAAAATTTTGGAGCTCCCCACTTTTGGCTCTCATATCAATTTAACCCCTTCCCCAGGCAATATTCCTTGGTTTCTAAATAGGACAAAACGGAGCTGATTTTGTCTTTAGTCATCAGCTAAAGCAAAATTTCACTCTGCTGGGCATTGAATGCCCCAAGTGCAGTGTAAGATGTGGGACAGTCCCAAGAAAGAGAAGGAAAACCTTTTAAAAGTGATGGAGGAGGGTTTTTTTGTCTGTTCCTGGATCCCTGGCAGTGTCCAAGGGCAGGTCGGACACTGGGGCTGGGAGCAGCCTGGGACAGTGGGAGGTGTCCCTGCCATGGCAGGGGTGGCACTGGAGGGGCTTTGGGGTCCCTTCCAACCCAAACCATTCCATGAATTCCCTGTTTATGGAACACCTAAATTAACAACCCTGTCTCAAGCCTGAGCTTGCACCCATTAAAACCAGTACTGCTCTTACTGGTCAGCCCTTCACCAGCATCAGACCTCCCTGGCGGGGGGAGCTCCCACTTTATCTCTCAGCAGTTTAATCTTGATTTAGATTGATGCCTGGGTTTTAAACTTTTCTATTTCCAAGCCCTGCAGTGCCCAGTGTGTAACTCTGGAGTTGCCTGGTCCCTGTTCAGTGCTGCTCTCTGTGCTGGGCACACACAACAAAGCCTCTCCGGGGCTGCTCTCCAAGGACACCCAGCCCAAACTGGGCCCAAAAAGGATCAACCAAAGAGCCTCTGAGGGGGGCAAGCTGAGGGCAATTCCATCATTAACTGCAGCTTTCATTGGAGAATCAACCCTGAGATGCAAATGAACCAAACCTATAAAAGTGGGAAGAACTCGTGGCCTCTCAGGGTCCATCTCGGGGCCCATCTGGGCAGCACCTCTGGCTCCCCAGGGGTACCTTTGGAGGCCTTTCCAAGAAATCCCCACCTTTATTCCCTTGTTTTTTTCCCGTCTCTGTTTCTAGAAGGCCTCTCAAGGCATGAAGATCAGAGCCACCCAAACAACCCCAGGCCCGGTGTCTGAGCCCTTCAAAGCCCCATGAGCGTGAGAAGAAAAAGCAACGGCTGCTCCTGGGCCTGAGCCAGGGCTCTGAGGGAAGGGGGGTGGCCTGACATAAAGAGGAGTTGAGGTTTTTGGCTCTGTGCCTGTGGTGACACCTGTGCCAAAGGAAGTTTGGGAATTGGGTTGGTTTAGGGACCCAGTCCCTCCGAATCGGTGACTCCCGCGCTGTGTCTTTTGGATCAGGTGGCATCACGCTTGGAGCAGCAACTGAGTTTCTGTGGGAAAAGCTGGAAGACATGAGTCTCCCTTGACACAGAGTAAAACTCCCACTCTGTTTATAGTCTGGGGTGGCTTCCTGAAGCCCCAGGTTCTCCTGGAGCCGTTGCAGCACTCTGGGGTCAATGTGTGCCATGGGTGTACAAAGAATGAGCGTGCAAAGAGAATCACGGGCTCCAAGATGCAACTCATCGATAATTCGCACATCAGAGGGCTTGGAGAGCCAGCAGGACAACAAAAAACAATTCCCATGGTTTCCCACTTGCTTCCAGCCTCTTGCCACGTGGAATGAATCACCAGGAGTCCTGTTTGGAGGGTTGTAAATCAGGATTTTGGCGTGGGATGGAGGGTCAGGTGCAGATCCAGATCAATGCTGTGGACGCCAACTGAATTTGGCTGCCAGGGGAGGCTCAGCTTGGACAGCAGCAGGAATTTCCTCATGGAAAGGAAGCTCAGGCCTCGGCAAGAGCTGCCCAGGGAGGTTTGGAGTGCCCATCTCTGGAGGTGTCCAAGGAAGGGCTGGAGGTGGCACTCAGTGCTCTGGGCTGGGGACAAGGTGGGCATCGGGCACAGCTGGGACTCCATGGGCTGGGAGGGCTTTTCCAGCCTCAGGGATTCTGGGATTCTGTGTTGCAAAATATTGGATTGAAAATTTCATCAACTGAATCCAGTGTTTCTGTGAAAATTTGGTTCCTGCTGTTGATATTTCTAATTTATTTCAGTTGCAGTTTCACTGTTTTCAGACAATTTTATGTGGTGTTAAAGCAAAGCAACTTCAATGAGAGGTTTTTGCTGGAAAATACAAAAATCTAATAAATATGAATATTCCTAAATTATTCCTAACAGCAAAATAAACCCTGGTTGGGAGAGACCAAAAAAGAAACTTTAATGTAAAGAAACTAATAAAAAAAATTGAATTCTTCATCATAATTATTGCTTACCAGTAATTATGCTATTGATGAATGCTCTGGGGATCAATATAAACATGATAAGGACACGATTTAAGGGTGATGATGGTAGGACTGGATGGTCTTGAAGGTCTCTTCCAGCCTTGAGGGTTGTGGGATATTTGGATGGGTTTGCTCCACCTTTCCTTGCAGAAAGAGGGAAAAGGAACAGAGCAGAGGCCAAAGAGGGATTTAATTAGAGAAATTAAATGGAAAAAATCTGCAAAATTCCATCTGTCTTGGGGATGTGAGGAGTTTGTGGCCTCTGTAGCTGTCAGTGATTAACCACTTAATTATTCCCCACAAATCCAACCCCCTGGAAGTGGGAATTGAACCCCAATCCCCTGAATATTCTATCCAGGATAGGACACAACCTCAGGTTTTTTCCCAAAGAATGAGATTTTTTTGAAATTCAGGAACTTGCTGAAGACAAAGGGGTGAGGAGCACAAGCTGCAATGAAAACCAAACCGGGAATTCTGAATTCCCTGGGGGAAACTTCACTCTAGGAACTCCCTTCTCCTTCCCCCAGGCTGTTCCTTAGGTCACCTAAACTTAATAGAAGTCCCTTGATCCTCTCTAATCACAGCAATCCCAACATTTTCCAGCCACAGGGAAAAGTGACAACAATTTTATCAGGTAAAGGACAACAGGAACTTCCTGGGGAGGTTCAGTTTAGATTTTAGAAATTTTTTTTCCCCTGTCAGAGTGGTCAGGGAGAGGGTGGAGTGCCTGGTTCTGGAATTGTCCCAGAGGAGTCTGGATGTGGCATTTGGGGACAGGGTTTGGGGGTGAGAACCTACAGGAAAAAAAGGAATTCACCCCCCAGGCTGCCTAATTCTGATCAATTGCTCTTTGTTTATTTATTTGATGTTTATTAAATCCTTACTCCAGTGATTTTCCAGGACTTTTTATTTCTTTTTTGAATATCCTTAATCCCATCAGCGTTTCCATCTTCAAGCTCCCACCAACCTCTCCATCCAACACAAACCCTGGTAGGAGAAAATCGCCCTTCGTTGGGGAAGAAAGAGCCCCCAATTCCACTGGAAGAATCCTTGAAATCCTTTCTTTTATGGAAAACCGTGTGGATACAGCAGTGGTGATCATCAGTACAAAACTATTAGGCTGATAAATCCCGAAGAGCAGAGAATCTGAGTTGGGAGGAGAGGAATTTCCATGCCTGGCCTCGGTGCAATTGTGCCAAATGTTCCCTGTGTGTCCCTGTGATCCTACAAAAGCCTCCAAAACTGGGACATGGGCTGCCATCCAGCCCTGTGCTGCAGCATGGAAGGGGCTTTCAATGGGATCAGGTTTTCATCCCGTGCCTTTTTCACTCCTTTCTTGGTGCTTGTGTTGACCCAGCTGAGTGCTGAAAAGTGGTTTTTTTTTGCAGGCTCTGAGGATCCTGCTGGGGCTGCATCTGAGCGGACAAAGATATCCAGGGATAGATGTCACGAGTGCCAGGCCTGCTTTGGTTTGAATCAGACCGTGGGTGCCCTTTCAAGGGCTCTGTGGCTGCATCAAACACTTGCTCAAAGCACTGCCAGAACCCCAATTTACTGATAATTAAAGAAATATAAAATATATCTATATGGATGTGAGGGGGAGAAAGAGGGATGAGAAATGTTCGTGCTCTTTTCCAACAGCGTTTCCTTATCAGAGGACAGATGTTGATTGCAAAAGAGTTAAAGAGGCTGGGGGTGCTCACCTGGAGAAAAGAAGCTCCAAGAGACCTCAGAGCCCCTTCCAGGGCCTGGAAGAGCTCCAGGAGAGCTAGAGAGGGACTGGGGACAAGGGCTGGAGGGCCAGGAGGCAGGGAATGGCTTCCCAGTGGCAGAGGGCAGGACTGGATGGGATCTTGGGCAGGAATTGTTCCCTGGGAAGGTGGTGAGGCCACGGATTCCCAGAGCAGCTGCGGCTGCCCCTGGATCCCTGGCAGGATTCAAGAGCAGGCTGGGAAGGGGCTTGGAGCAACCTGGTTTAGTGATGCCATCCCTGTCCCTGGCAGGGGGTTGGAATTGGAGGGTTTTAAAGCCCCTTCCAACCCAACCCATTCTATATTTTCATGCAAAGCAGTGTTTACAAAGAAAAAATTAAAAAAAAAAATAAAGTGGATACAACCCCTGCTCCTTAATTGCTCTAAACTGGTGTTTCTCACTGCCAGCCAGTCCTGGCAGCAGTTCCTCCTCCCCATTCCCTCAGAGATCAGATTGCAAACCTAACACACTTGGGCCCTTTCCAGTTGGAAATTCCCCGTGGCAGATTCTGCCCCAGAGTGGCTGCATCCCTCTCCAGAGAGAGCTGGAACAGGAATTTCAACTTGTTTTATGTGGGCACTCCAGTGGCTGGTGGAGCCAGGAGAGGCTGAACCTGCCTGAGGAAGGATCCCCAGCCTGAGAGAGGCAGAGCTGACACAAAACTGTGGGAAGGACAGGGAAAAGTGGCCAGGATTTAGGCATTTAGGGACAAAAACAAGCTGCTGTTTAATTCCCAGCTCAGCAACTTGGGTTGAAAACTGCAACAACTGTAATTATCCACAACTTTCCGAGCCAGACAATTGAATCACTCGGCTGAGCAGACGCCTCTGGGAATTTGCAATAGAGCTGCATCTTTTTTTTTTTTTTTTCCTTGTTACACATGTGTGGGAGCATAAAACCCATCATGGGGTGGCCCTGGCATTGCTGGCACAGCTGTCACTTCCTTCCACTCACCGGAGTTTGGATAAACCGGGAGGTAAAACCCAGGGAGCTGCTCCTACTCTGTGCTGCCAAAGGGGGCTGATCCCAGCCCTGCTCAGCGGGAGGAGTGGGAACTGTGGGGGTGTCCCATGGTGGGGTCCTCAACCTCAAACCCCTGAATCCCAAAATCCCTGAGGCTGGAAAAGCCCTCCCAGCCCATGGAGTCCCAGCTGTGCCCGATGCCCACCTTGTCCCCAGCCCAGAGCACTGAGTGCCACCTCCAGGTGCTCCTTGAACACCTCAAGGGATGAGCACTCCAAACCTCCCTGGGCAGCCCCTTCCAAGGCCTGAGCTGCTTTTCCAGGCAGGAATTCTTCCTTCACGTGTGTTTTACAGGCAGTAAATGCTGTGAGGTGACATAGGTGGGGTTTCTAAGCACACCTAAACAAGTAGAAGAGCCCCACTCTGTTGTGACACAGATCTCTTAGGCTGAGTTAATCACTTAAAGAGTGGATTAATTACAGTTTTTTTGGTGAGCCAGCACAGGTTTGTTATAGGATTGGAAGTTCATTGAATTTTCTGGTGGAAACTCCCCTCGTACTCCTGTTCCCCCCGTGCAGTCAGAGAGGATGAGCTCCAGGCAGTGGATATTCCCAGGGGAAAACCATCCTGGTTTTGTTCACAGCTTATTGCAAAGCTGCCTCTTTTCCACAAGAACTACTCCAGCTCCAGAAAAAAAAAACCAAAACAGAACTCCACAGTGGGACTGAAATGCCAGAAGCCTCCCCCTGATCATTTTCCTTTTCTTTCTCCTTCCAAACCGTGGTCATTTCCTCCACGTGTGCCTCGAGCTCTGTTTCCAGGCCCTGGCAAAAGGGATCTCATCCCGTTAAAGATCTCAGTGTGACTGAGCTGCTGTCCCAGTGTGGATATTCCCATTTTAAAAGGGAGCTCTGACAGTGATACCACATTAAACACGTCTCCTATTGATCCTTTCTAACCTTGCAAAAGAGCTGCTCTGCGTTAAGTACCTCTCACTGCAGGACCACAGATGTTAAATGCCAGGCTAAAATATCCTCCGAGGTCAGCAGAGAGGGCAGCTGGGAGGTCACCAAGTGATAATTTTCCCGGGATAATAGGAATGTTTCCCTCCCTGCCCCCCTAACTCAGCCCGAGGACACGCCAGCAGCTCGCTCCGAAAGGCATCTGCGATATTTATAAATAAAAGGGAATTAATGAAAGCTCTGCTCCCCACCACGTGGAGTTTGGAACGTGTCAGGAAGCAGCTTGATATGTCAAATTATTGCACTGATGACGAGAAGGCTTTGAACAGAACAAAGGCTGGGTTTCTAAAGGTGCATTTGCAGCTTATCCTCCCCACTATTAAAGGCCACCTGCTTGACACAAAGACCTGAAAGAAAATCACCTGCTCCGTATTGAGGGGTGAAAAAAATCATCTGTAGCTAAATGAGAGACAAGAAGCCATCCTGCTTTTTCAACCTTCCTTCTGGCTCTCTGCTGCCTGTGGACAGGTGGGGTTGGTGTCTTCCTTTCTGCTGGCATTTCCTCTGGATCTGCTCCGTGGGGTTTGATTTGCAGCACCACTGAGGACGTGCCCTTGCTGCTGCAGAGAGGATGGAGGGATTTTGCTGAGCTCTGTCAGCCAGGTCCAACTTCCCCATAGCCCCTGAAGGAGGTGATCCAGATTTTTACCTGGAACACGGTGATTTTTCCCACACGAGGAGCTGCTCTGCAGGCTCAGCCGGGAGTTGGAAGAGTTTTTTTCTACAGGAGCATCGAGTGGCAGTACAAGGGGTTTTAAACTGGCAAAAGGCAGGGGTGGATGGGATTTTGGGGAGTCAATCCTTGCATGTGAGGGTGGTGAGGCTGAGTTTTACCAGAGCAGCTGGGGCTGCCCCTGGATCCCTGGCAGTGCCCAAGGCCAGGCTGGACATTGGGGCTGGGAGCAGCCTGGGACAGTGGGAAATGTCCTTGTCCATGGCAGGGGGTGGGATCTAAATGATCTTTAAGGTCCCTTCCAACCAAACCATTCTGGGATATTCCATGAATCCTGAAAATCTACTCTTTTTCTGCTTGCACTGACCAAAAGAAATGTCCAGATTTCCTCATTTATGTCCCTCACAAATGTCCCTCATTTAGGACAGGATGCAGCAGATATTTTCTCAGCTTCTGGTAGCTGCTTTTGCCTTTGGGCTTTTTGTTTTCAGCTTTGCTGGGTTTGGTCTTTCCCCTTCTTTCTCTCCACCGAGATTCTGTAAACAAACAACCCCCAAAAAACCAACAGGGAGGGAAACAACAAGCCCAGCTTTGGTACAAGCAGCAGCTTGAAACGAGGTGAGGGTGCAACGAGGAGATGTGAGAATCCTGGAGCCTGCCAAAATTCCCATGTGAGAGAGGAAAATTAAACCAATCAACTCCTGCCAGGCACCTCGGAGGCTTTTTGTGGGAACCAAGGGGGTGGACATTCCCTGGCTGGAATAATCTCTGTGTGTGTGTGTGTGTGTGTGTGTGTGTGTGTGTGTAATTCCCTCCTTGAATTTGGAGTAAAGCTTTAGGAAGCAGGGCTGGGAATGGTCATTCCTATGCAGCAGGAGAAATCCCTTGGCTTTAACTCCTTAGGTAAAATTATTCCCAAATATTCACTGGGTTTGGTGCAAGTATCAGGTGGGAGGAGGCTCCTTGTCCTGTAAAACTTTGGAGGATGGAAATATTCCCTTTCTTAAACGGGGAGGAAAACTAAAGCCTCAAATATCCCCAAGGCAATTGTCTAAATGATAATTTAAAACTTGAACACATGAGCTGAGGGGTTTTATTCGAGCCATTCCCATTTTTAATGTCATTTGGAGCCGGCTCCTGTGAGTCCCTGATAAGCTGAGTTTTCCTTCAGAGCTGCTCCTGTCACGGAGATGGAGGAACAATGCAGGGAGTTATGGATGTGTCTGCTCTGGAAGGAAACACTTCTGTCAGGTTTTGTTTTCTTACTCCTTTGCTTCTCTGGAACAGCATTTTTTCAGGGAAAATCAACTCATCCAGCTTCCCCACTGACTTCCCTGTAGTTGTTTCTAGAGGGGTTTCCTACCTTGAGTTTCTCTCCCCTTTAAATAGATTTCAATGCAGTGCTGCTCTTTACCCTCTGCTTGTTTTTCTTCATGATCCATTCTGCTGAAATTGATAAAAAACCTTTGGGAAAGGCAAGCAGATGATGCCCATCACATCCTTTCTCTTTTTTATTATATTTCCTTTTTTTTTTTTCCCCCTAACAGACAGCCAAGCACCAACTCTTTTTCCGGCACTGCAGGCTCTGACCCTCGGAGATTTTTCTTGTCCAATTTCTTGGCCTTAATTAGAGTCTCACTGTCCTTTCCAAGTGCTGGGGTGAGGTCAGCTGGGTTCTAATTCCTCTCATCACTCTTGGCTCCTTTTATTAAGGCAGAGATTAAGAGCTGCTGCTGTTTTAAGTGTTCACTTTATCTCCCTTATCAGGATCTTGGCTTTTCACACTTAATTTAAGCAGCCTGCAAGTCCAGGCCTCTTTGAGGCAAAAAAAATCTCCTTTAACCTTTCCCCAGTGACTGTCCTCAGCTCCATCCCCTGCTGTGCTCGGGGCTAAGCTCTGGCTCAGAGTTATCTGCCTGAAAAGGGATTTATTTGGGTAGGGATGACTCCTGGTAAGAGGGAGATTTGCAGCGTGGCAGGAAAACACATCCCAGCAGCACGACAGATAGGGATTATCCTCATAATTATCCTCATAATGATCCTAATAATGATCCTAATCATGTATCACTGCAGCACCATGGGGTTTATTTTTCTTTTTTTCCTCACAAAAGCAGAAACTTTGGAAGAGGCCGGAGCAGGGCACACAGTGGGGGCAGAAAGGTTGGGTTACCCTGGGAAAGTCCTTTACTTTTCCCCCTGTTTCCCCTCTTTCCTCTGTCCTTGCATTGGGAGCATCCCAAAAAACAATCCCACTGCAGCCCCTCTGCCAGCCTGGACAAGTGCAGCTTCTCCAGGGGAGAGAGGAAAACCCTTCAAGGAATCCCAGAATGGTTTGGGTTGGAAGAAAGCTTAAAAAAAAAGGTCTGAAACATCTCCAAGTAAATGAATTGCTACTTTATCAACTTTCACTTTGAAGAGAAAGTCACTCCCTTAGCTCCCTTCATTTTCTCTGGCTGGGATCATGGAATTCCAGAATGTTCTGGGTGGGAAGGGACCTTAAAGCCAGTGACAGCCTTGCCATGGGCAGGGACACCTCCCACTGTCCCAGGCTGCTCCCAGCCCTATCCAAGCTGGCTTTGGATGCTTCCAAGGAGGATGGGAAATCCAGAACCTCTGAGGATCCTGAAGATCCCTGAGCCTGGCTGTCCCATGTCTCAGCATGAGCCATGGAATTGAAGTCAAACCCTTCATGGAAGCTTGCAGGAATATGATCCACAAGGGTGGTTTGCTGTCACCTCCTGATATGAAGCACAAAATGTTTCATCTTCTGGGTGTTCTGTGCTGACCACACAGTTCCCGTGGGAATCTCATGAGCTTGGGAAGTTTCTGTGTCCTCCAGCAGGGATTTTACTGTGCTGGAAGCGAAACCTTTCCAGTTTCTCCCCTTGTGGGATTGAATTCATCCTTTCTTTTCTCTGCCAGCAATTCCTCGTGTCTCTCCACTGAGGGATCAGAGAGGAAGCTCAGGAGAAGTGATCTCAGAGAGAAACCCAAGGCTTTGGACTGAAGCCACTCAATGCCCAATGATCAAGGCTTTGGGAGTTTGCACAAAGCCAAGGAAAAGAATTGGGAATTACAAACAGAGCCCTTCTTTCCCTTGATTCAGTAATTCCTTTCCCCTTCATTAATTCCTCCTGGGCGCTGATGAGTTACAGAGATCTTTTGTGTCTTCCTGGGAGCCACAATGGTTTCAGCTTTGCCCACTCTGCTGTGACTGTCCCCAGCAGTGGTGGCACAGCCCTGAGTGCCCGGAATTCCTCAGTGTCCAGCCTGGCTTTTGTGTGCCAGGGAAAGCAGGACAGGGGGGAAAAAAGGAAGCGCTGGTCGTGAACAGAAAGCAGCAGGGAAGAGGAATTTGCTGAGCAAGCAGTGAGGGTTGAATTTCCTGGCTGGAGAGAGAATTTCAGGAAATTAAGCAGGGAAATCAAGCATTTTCCTTAAGGATGACCAAATTCCTCTGGAACAAACCGGTTCCAAAGCATTCCAAAGTCGTGAGTCAGAGGGAAAAAATCCCTCTGATTTTTTTTTCCCCTAAAAACTAAAATTAATAAATGCTAAATATTGCTTTTCAAATTATATTTTCCTGGTGGAGCACTGGGATTCTTGACCCCCATTTTCAAGGCTTTTTCAGGTTTTGTGCTGATCCTGGAAAAGTGCTGGGACTTGATGGGAAATACCAGCTGCCATGAAATTCCCGATCATCTCATGGTGGGGGTGACATTGCATCTCCTTTGCAGGCATTTGAAGCCTTCTCTTGCAGTCCAGAAAAAGCCAATTTTGCTGCTTTTCCAAGGCAGTGTTTTCCAAGGAGTTGCTCTCCAAGGAGTGTGATTATCCAGAGTTAATCCCTCTTACCTGGTACATCCGTGGGGTCCTGAGGGAATCCATAAATTGATGCTGAGCTCCAAGACCATTCCAAGGCTGGAGAGGGACTTTTCACAAGGGATGGAGGAACAAGAGAAGTGGGAATGGCCTTAAGATGAAGGAGGGCAGGGTTAGATGGGATCTTGGGCAGGAATTGTTCCCTGGCAGGGTGGGCAGGCCCTGGCACAGGGTGCCCAGAGCAGCTGGGGCTGCCCCTGGATCCCTGGCAGTGCCCAAGGCCAGGCTGGACATTGGGGCTGGGAGCAGCCTGGGACAGTGGGAGGTGTCCCTGCCCTTGAATGGTCTTTAAGATCCCTTCCCACCCAAATCATTCCATCATTCTGGCATTTTTCCCTGCCATGCTTACACAGTTTGGGAACACAAGGAACACTTTTTAAACCTGGAGTGGGCTCAGAGCATGTATTTGCCAGCAGCTGCTTTTGTGCAGGTTTCCAGGCTGGTCAGTGAGGGATCCTGCCTGGAAAATGCGTGCAAAAAGGGAGCTGCTTCCTGAGGAAAAGAAAAGCTTGGCCTTGGCAGAAGCCCAGCTCTGCTGGTATCGTGTTTTTAGAGAGCTTCTGCTCCAAAGTCTCAAGTGTTTGCTCAGCGCTTGAGTTTCAGCTTTGAATTCTGTTGAATCAGGGCTCAGCCATTCCCTGGGAAGTGGGGAATAAAATTCCTGCTGCTTTCAGAGAGGGGTTAACTATTTAGGGTTGAGAGAGGGCTAGACACCTGGGGGCACTGAACTCTTGGGGTTCCCAGTCAGTTTTGGGGGAGCCAAATCCTGATTTTGGCTGTGGCAAAGGGGATCAGTGAGGAATTATCTCCCATGTTCAATGAGAGGTTGTGGACTCCCCATCCCTGCAAGTGTCCAAGGTCAGGTTGGACGGGGCTTGGAGCAACCTGGGATAGTTGAGTGGAGCCCATAAAGTCAATTTTAAATCCTCAGGGCACCCATAACAAGAGGAAAATGGAGCAAATACAATGATGGAAACGTTAAAAGGTGTGCAGGCGATTCAGCTTCAATTGCAAACTTCACCAAAGCAATTTCCTCGAGCCTGTGCTGTCAGGAGTAATATCCTGGTGACCTAACCCTGGGCTGGAAGGAATCCTCCTTCTTTAAATAGTTAATTGGAAAAAGATCTATGGCTCCCATTTCTTTGTTTTGTAGATCTGGAGTAACTTGGATCTCTTTGCTCTGAGATCATCATTAAAACTGGTCTGAGATCAGCCTCACTTGCCAGTTAAATTCTCTTGCAAAACAGCGAATGTGATAAAGAATAATCACCGTGACACTTCCACAAGCCAAAAAATGGGGCGGGGGGAATGGTAAATAGTTCAGAATTATCTCCATGGTTCTTTGCTGCTTTGTTGTATTTACTTGTGGAAAACGTGAGGCCACCGGTGACTGCAGGCCTGAGGCTGAGGTGGCTCTCAGCGAGGGAGAAGAAAGGAGTGGGGGGGGTGGGAAATGAGAGGATCTTGGTGCATTAAAAATCACTTTCTGTGGAAACAATTAGCACTGTAAGTGGATTCTGGAGGCCGGGCGGGGAGCTCACTTACAAGCACCAGCTCTGCTAAAACGCCCATAAAGAGTTCCGCGCTTCTCAGAAGTCGCCGCTTTATTGGAAGTCACCGGCCGCGCTTCGCATCCTTCTCCTCGCAAATTACCTCGTGGTTGGGTCGTGCTCAGCCTTCCAAATTGCCCACATCCCCCAGGGCTTTGCTTGGAGGGAAACCTGCTGCTGTGGAGACACCGCAAATGGGTCACGGGTAGCGGCTGCCCGGGGGATGTGTGGGGTGGGCTGAGGTTTGGGATGACCTGTGTGGGGTCACAGGCGGCTTCCACCTCCTCTGAACCCTTCCCAGAGCCGTGGCTTTGATAAAAGTCTGGGTTTCCCTTCCCTTCCCCAGGTCTCTAATGGGTAACTTGGGAGAGCTGGGCTTTGTAAAACCTCAGGAGTTTGAGTTTTGACCCCGGGAAACCAAACGAAGCCGCGTGTGGCTTGGAGGAGGAGCTTTGCTTTGATTTGCTCTTTTCCTTTCACTTCACCCCATAATTAACACCTTAGACAGGCAAACATCACCTAACAAATGTCAGTTAAGAAGCTTTGATTATCTTCGATTATCTACTTTAGATTATCTAAGAATTGCCCACTGCAGAAACTCTTCCTGCCTGAACTGGGTGACTAAATTTCAGGCCTAAATCCCTATTTTTGGGGTTTGAACCATCAGCAAGGGAGAAGGATTTTTTTTTTTAGGCCAGACCCATCAGCTCTTGCAGCAAGGAGAAGAGTCAGGGAATTCTTCTGACACCCAGGAAGAGCTCAAAAAAATTTCTGAGGTGAGTTAAATCTTCCTCAGTGAAAACCTTTAAGAACAGGTTGGTTGAACAGTGCTGCTGATCCAGGTTTTTCTCCTTTGTATCATTTGAAAATGAACTTTAACATCAGTTTTATGTCCCCTCGCTGTGGTGAGCAATTCCGTTTTCCCACTTCTTGAGTTGAAGGCTCTACCCAAAAGCTGATGCTGTTCTTTAAGGCAAATGTTCAAAGCACTTCCTTCCCTGGAATTCTTGGATTTTTATTGTCTTTTAAGCAAATCACACCACTCATTCCAGAGGGTCTGGGCCTTCCTGCTGAGTCTGTCCCTCCCCCTCAGCAGCACAGGGCTGTTAACAGGGAATTCCATCTTTATGGACGTGAGTTGTGCAAAAATAGGCAAAAATTCTGGCTTTTGGGGGAATTTTTCTGCTCTCAGAGTGGAAGGGATCATAAATCTCATCTCATTTCAATCCCCATGTGGTGGGCAGGGAACCTTCCACTATCCCAGGCTACTCCAAGCCCTGCCCAACCTGGCCTGGAGCACTTCCAGGGAAGGAGCAGCTGCTCTGGGCACCCTGTGTCAGCCTCCTCACCCTCTCAGGGAGGAATTCCTTCCCAATATCCCATCTAAACCTTCCCTCTGGAAGTTTGAATCCATCCCCCCTTTTCCAGCCACTATAACCTCTTGTAAATCACCTCTCTCCATCTTCATTCCCTTCCTTCTCCTTCCCATTCCAGTTCTTCCCTGGATCTCTTCCTTGACCTGCACGATCCAAGGCTGCCTCTTCCTGCAGTGGAAAAATCTGAATTTGGAGCATTCTTTTGGGAAGATCTGCACCAGTTTTTCTCCCTCCTGAGTTTTCCTGCTGTTCCACATCCAAGAGAAGGCCCAGGGTGGAATAAATTGCTGGGCAAATCTCACCCGTCTCCTCTCTTAACCTTGGCTTAGCTCATGCAGAGAAGCAGCCCAAGCAGCTGGGTTCAAACCAGGCCAAACCCAGCTTCCATCTTGCAATTAGCTGGGAAGAATTTTGCTGCACATTTGGCCTAAAAATAATTTGCAAATTGACCAGAGCCTCGCACACGGAATGGCTGCAGATATTTCAGGGATTGATTTCGCATGAATAATTCAAGTGGAGCGCGGAGACAAAAATCTCTTTTAAATATGTGGAGGTTTTCTGAGCTACATTTCAAACCAGGGGAGGAACAACTTCATCCTGATCAGTTTTTGGGCTGCTTCTTTTGAGGACTCTGTGGTATCCTTGAATAAGGAAAGAATAGGATCAAATCCTACTTTTTCTCATGATTTGACCCTCAAGAATGATGAACCTCTGAGGGATCAGATCCCCGTGTCTGTCGTTGTTGGGTTTGTGCAAAAATACTTTTGACCTGCAGGATTTGGTGTTTCCTGAAAATTCCAGATATTCCTGGGTATATCTGGAATCACTTCCACTGCCTTTGGTGATTCCACTGACCTTAGGAAAGGTAACTTTGAGCAGGACAGCCTGGAAGGAGGAACCATAGAGGAGCCCAAAATAACACCATGATGCAGAATCCCAGGAGAAACAGAAAAGTCCTTTTTAACATCCTTTTAAAAATAATTCGAAAATCCTTTCAAAAATCCTTTTAATATCCTTTAAAATAATTTAAAATATCCTTTAAAATATCCTTTAAAAATCCTTCTAAAATAATTCTAAAATCCTTTAAAAATCCTTTAAAAGGCAGATCTACTCTGATATTCCATAAAACAGAAGATTGACTTTCACACTGGTGCAGAATAACACAAAAAACATGACAAGAACAGTCCTGATGAGCCTGGAATCACCTTGATCTCAGGCAGAGCACAGCACCTGAATTCCTTCTCCTGTTCCATTGGGATGCGATGGAAATTGGGCCAAAATTTAGAGAAGAATCCACAGGTTTCCAGCTGGAATCTTGGGAAGAAGAGGCACTCATCACAGCATCAGCTTTTAGGTTTTGTTTGGTTTTGGTTTTGGTTTTTTTTTTTTAAAAAACCAAAGCCTTGATTCCATCATTTAGAGTGTTCTGCTCCTCAGAGCATAAAAGCTCAAATTCCTGAGAATGGCATTTGCCACAGATTTTTAGCCTAAAAAATCCCACTTCTCCTTCCCCTCTCTTTTCCCCCTTTTCCTATGAATTATCCTCTCTGGGAAGCTTTCCTGGGAACTTTTCCATTCCTCTGGCTGAGGAAATTGGAGCAATGTGGCCACTGCTCCTTTTGTACCAATTCCCTCTGCAGATGCCACAGGGAGAAATTGGTCACAGCTGGTGGCTGAGGAGGGGACAAAAGTCTCAGTCACCCTCCCCACTCAGCTGAAAGCAGAGCAGCATTCTTGACCTGGATAAGAGCATTATTCCATAAATTGTTGGTTTGGACCCTTCTTTTCCCTTATTTTCCTGGAATTTCACCCCCCCACCCTGCCCAACTCTGCCTGGGGAAGTGGTGGAGTCACCATCCCAGTTCGAAATCAGTGGATGTGGCTCCTGAGGATGTGGTTGAAATGGTGGGGTTGGTTTGGACTTTTCCAACCTTTTCCAACCTGTTCCATTGGGAGGAGATGGAAATTGGGCCAAAATTTAGCGAAGAATCCACAAGTTTCCAGCTGGAATCTTGGGAAGAAGAGGCACTCATCACAGCATCAGCTTTTGGGTTTGGTTTTGTTTTTTTTTTTTTTTTTTATAAAACCAAAGCCTTGATTCCATCATTTAGAGTGTTCTGCTCCTCAGAGCATAAAAGCTCAAATTCCTGAGAATGGCATTTGCCGCGGATTTTCTGTGAGATTTTAATGCTCTCCGATAGCCGGAGTACAATTAACGTGCTGCCTAATGGACAGCAGGGATCTGTGGTGCCCTGCCCCCCTCTCCCTGCTCTGTAATTCCATGTAAACCCCTCTGGGAATGAGGATTTTTAATTGCCTTGCCCAGGACTGGCATTACCCTGATGAGATGTGCTGCACAAAAATTCAGGTTTTAGGGTGTAACACTTCTCTTGGTGAACACAGAGTTCGTTTTAGCTCATTCTCCCTCTGTTTTCCAAATTAGTTTTTAAGGAATTGCTGATGGGATTTGATGTCTGGGGAATCATCTCATTCAGACCCTGTTTTTGGGTAATTCTAAGGCTGGGAACCCATGGGAACTGGTTTTGTGTAAATGGAATTTTCTGTATTTCCGTCCATTGCCTTTCAGGCACTGGGACTGCTTTACTCTCCTGCCTCAAATCCAGATTGTCCCCAAACTTCCCAGCTTGGGGCTGAGCCATCCCTTCCCCTCTCAGCCTCAAATATCATGGAATCCTGGAATGTCCTGAGCTGGAAGGGACCCACAGGGATCACCCAGTGCCACCCCTGGCCCTGCCCAGACCCCCCAGCAGCCCCAGCCTGGGCATCCCTGGCAGCGCTGCCCAAACGCTCCTGGAGTTCTGGCAGCCTCGGGGCCGGGCCCATTCCCTGGGGAGCCTGGGCAGTGCCCAGCACCCTCTGGGGGAAGAACCTTTCCCTGGGATCCAACCTAAAGCCCTCCTGGCCCAGCTCCAGCTGCTCCCTGGGTGCTGTCAGGTCACAGGAGCAGAGCTCAGAGCTGCTCCTCTTTTGGTGTCCCCTTAATAAGAGGCTGGGATGTGCAGGAAGTGAAAATTCCTCACCCTCAGAGTTTCCCCTGGCAGCAAAGGAAGGATTTTTACCACCAGAAATCTCACTCAGATCCGACTTCTGAAGATTTTAGTGCTCTAAAAATCACATTAAAATCATCACAACTGCTGCAGATTTGACTCAGTTTGCTCTTGCCCCCAAAGAGGACTTTAAATAAAACTTCCAACATTTTCCATTTCCTTCATTTCTCATTCCTCTTGATTTGGGCCAAGCTCTCATCCCAACCCCGAGTCGAGGATCTAATGCTGGATGTTTGATTTCCAGAAATTTGATTACCAAATATCCATTGAATCCTGACTGTGAGCTGTTACATTTAGGAAAACATTATCCACAAAATGGATAGGAAATCTGTGTTTTCTCAGAGTAAAACCTTTGCCCAGCTGTTCTGGTCTCTGCAGACCAAACTCAGTCTGACCTCAAGGTATAATTTTGTTTTGGGGCAGCTTTTCAAGGTTTAAACATTTTAAGTGTGTTTTGAGTTCGTACTGGAATGAAAATAAAAATTTTGGAGCACATTTAGAAAAACCAAAATGTGAAAATATCCCTTCTGAGCCAGGTCTTTGTATTTCCTACTGTGCAAACCTACTTCTTTTCCACGTAATCCTGGAGAAGGGATCTTTTCCTCTTAGTGAGTTGGAGCAATCTTTCATCCCATGTGGCTTTGAAAGAGATAAAGGCAAATTTTAGATGAGTTTAGAAATGGTTTGGGTTGGGAGGGACCTTAAAGCCCACCCAATGCCACCCCTGCCATGGCAGGGACACCTCCCACTGTCCCAGGCTGCTCCCAGCCCCAATGTCCAGCCTGGCCTTGGGCACTGCCAGGGATCCAGGGGCAGCCCCAGCTGCTCTGGGCACCCTGTGCCAGGGCCTGCCCACCCTGCCAGGGAACAATTCCTGCCCAAGATCCCATCCAGCCCTGCCCTCTGCCACTGGGAAGCCATTCCCTGCCTCCTGGCCCTCCATGCCTTGTCCCCAGTCCCTCTCCAGCTCTCCTGGAGCCCCTTTGAGCCCTGCAAGGGGCTCTGAGCTCTCCCTGGATCCTTCTCTCCTCCAGGTGAGCCCCAACTCCCTCAATAACCAATTTATCTTCCAAATATCTCCTTACAATTACCCCAAATGGGGCAGGGAAGTGAATTTTAACAAACTTTTGAAACAAATCCCAATTTAATTGGATTAACAAATTCCCAGTGGGAAAGGATCAGCAGTCCAGTGCTCCAGACTTGCAGTCCTTATTTTTAACAAACCTTTGGGTGGCTTTAAAGGGAGTCAAGGGTGGAAAGAATCAACCCAGATCCCTGAATTTGGGGGTGTGATGCTCACACCAATAATTTTTCCACCCTAAACAAGTGGGAGCCTGATCCATGTGGCCTGAACTGCTGTTCCCAACGCTGACCCAGTGCCTGGAGGAAAATTAACATTTTCTTGTGCACTCACAACCCCCAGAGGCCTCAATCAGAGCCAAATTATGTCCTTCATTTTCCTCATTGAGAATTAATCTCCCACTGAACTCCATAAAAGCCTTGGAATTAAACCCTGTGCTTGATGTGGCACCTGCAGAGATTATATCCAGATTTTCCTTTAGTTATCCAAATATTCCTTTAGTTTTCCAAACATTCCTTTAGTTTATGTGGCCAAAAAGAGAGGAAGTCACATTTTTATTAATCCCTGATAGCCATAATTATTAATACGGAAAAATACTGCTTTTCCACAGGTTTTGGGGTTGCTTTTAGTTTTGGTTGGATATTTTTAAGATCTAGAAAGAATTCTGGGGTCTAATCCTCTAAAAATGGAGTTTGGCTCACCCTGCTAAAATCTGAGTGAAATGGAATCCTCTGTGTTGTTCTCTTAAATCTTGAACATTAGAACAACAAAATTAATTTAGAAGCAACAGAAACAAAAGCCAAAAACAATTCACCAAAAGAACAAAACCAAAGCCCAGTTTATTTGTGAAACAAAAACAGAGCTGGACTAGAAATTATTAATTTTCCTAATTTTTGAAACTTCCTGTAGGAACAAAATTAAATTCCAAGCGGAACGAGACTAGAAATGCCTGAGATGCAGGATTTAGGGTTAATAATTCATTTTCTTTTTTTTTTTTTAATGTGGTTTTTGCTCAGTCAGGACCTCCATCAACTTTTTTTCAAGCCCTTCTGGTGACCCAGAACTCCCCAAAGGCTGTTTCTCGAAGGAAGCAGGGATGGTGTTTCTGAAATTTATCATTTCCTGAGACTTTCTTATGAGTTTCACCTCTGCCAGCCTCTTGACTTCCAAGAATTCCAAGTTCCTCCTGAAACTGCTGCGGTGACTCAGCTCCAGCAGAGCACAGGAGTTTTCCCAAAAATCTGGTCAGGAAACCAAACCAAGCTCATGGAATTAAGTCCACTTGGTATTTTCATCAAGAAATACCAGGCCAGCAAATAATAGGCAAATATTAATTATTTAATGAAGAATTTAAGCCCTGTTCCCATTGCACAGTAACTCGGACTTGTTGAAAACAGGGATGTGTTCGTCTCATCACGGACTCTGCTATAAAAATTTGCTTTTATTCAGATTTTATTCAGATATTTTATTTTATTTTATCTGCCTTTTAGTCAGATTTTTAAGGCACAAAAAGAAAGCCACACAGCAAATAATAATTATTTAATGAAGAATTTAAGCCCCGTTCCCATTGCAAAGTGACTTGGACTTGTTGAAAACAGGGATTTGTTTGTGTTATTATGGACTTTGCTATAAAATTTGCTTTTATTCCGATTTTACTCAGATATTTTATTTTATTTTAGTCAGATTTTTAAGGCACAAAAAGAAAGACACACAGCAAATAATAATTATTTAATGAAGAATTTAAGCCCCGTTCCCATTGCAAAGTGACTTGGACTTGTTGCAAACAGGGATGTGTTCATCTCATCAGGGACTCTGCTATAAAAACTTGCTTTTATTCCGATTTTATTCAGATATTTTATTTTATTTTAGTCAGATTTTTAAGGCACGAAAAGAAAGCCATACATTGGAATTTGGAGTTTTCTAACTCCTGGAAATCCCTGTTCAGTGCTATCAAATCCCCACCCCCGGGGCTGTTTGGGGACAAATCATTTTCCCGATGGATGGATGGATCAAGGATCGGGTTGGATCTCAGGGATCTTTTCCAGCCTTCCCACGGTTCTGATTCCATGGAAAAGCAGCACAGAACTGAAATCGGTGCTGAAATCCAAAGGCACCCCAGACACCTCTCTCTCTCTCAGCACTAATTGATCTCTTAATTGGCTCAGCCCACCCAGCCCCTGCAGCTGACGAGCGGCGCTAATTGCCGCAAGATCCCGGTGAAATGGGGAGCATTCCAAAGGGATGGGAGGGTGGAAGCGCTGAATTGATTCTGAGCGAGGGGGTTTCATTTTGGGAATCTTCCCAGGATGATGAGGACCCTCCTGTCCCTTCCCAAATCCATGGAGGAAAAGTGGGAAAGGAAGGTCTCATCCAAAGGTCGGGGATAATTCCTAAGGGAATTTATTTATTCATATTTATTTTTCCATATTGATAATTATGGCTATCAAGGATTAATAAAAATGGAGCAGTGCCTTCCTCTCTTTCTGGCCACATAAACTAAAGGAATGTTTGGAAAACTAAAGGAATATTTGGATAACTAAAGGAAAATCTGGATATAATCTCTGCAGGTGCCACATCAAGCACAGGGTTTAATTCCAAGGCTTTTATGGAGTTCAGTGGGAGATTAATTCCCAATGAGGAAAATGAAGGACATAATTTGGCTCTGATTGAGGCCTCTGGGGGTTGTGAGTGCACAAGAAAATGTTAATTTTCCTCCAGGCACTGGGTCAGCGTTGGGAACAGCAGTTCAGGCCACATGGATCAGGCTCCCACTTGTTTAGGGTGGAAAAATTATTGGTGTGAGCATCACACCCCCAAATTCAGGGATCTGGGTTGATTCTTTCCACCCTTGACTCCCTTTAAAGCCACCCAAAGGTTTGTTAAAAATAAGGACTGCAAGTCTGGAGCACTGGACTGCTGATCCTTTCCCACTGGGAATTTGTTAATCCAATTAAATTGGGATTTGTTTCAAAAGTTTGTTAAAATTCACTTCCCTGCCCCATTTGGGGTAATTGTAAGGAGATATTTGGAAGATAAATTGGTTATTGAGGGAGTTGGGGCTCACCTGGAGGAGAGAAGGATCCAGGGAGAGCTCAGAGCCCCTTGCAGGGCTCAAAGGGGCTCCAGGAGAGCTGGAGAGGGACTGGGGACAAGGCATGGAGGGCCAGGAGGCAGGGAATGGCTTCCCAGTGGCAGAGGGCAGGGCTGGATGGGATCTTGGGCAGGAATTGTTCCCTGGCAGGGTGGGCAGGCCCTGGCACAGGGTGCCCAGAGCAGCTGGGGCTGCCCCTGGATCCCTGGCAGTGCCCAAGGCCAGGCTGGACACTGGGGCTGGGAGCAGCCTGGGACAGTGGGAGGTGTCCCTGCCATGGCAGGGGTGGCACTGGGTGGGCTTTAAGGTCCCTCCCATCCCAAACCATTCAGTGATTCCATGATTTTATCACTCTGTGGTTTGGAATCAGTGTCCCAGGAGCTAAAATTCCACTTCCTGAGCAGTGGTGCTGATCCATCTCCCTCTGGATTGGGCATTTCCATGTGGAGTGGCCGGGAGTGTTTCACTCTCTGTCCCAGAGCAATTCCATAAAGCAAAGAAAGCTCCCAGCCTTTCGTGTCCTGTGAATTTTAAGATCACAAATCCCAGATTTGGGAACACTTGTTTGGCTTGCCATGATAGCGGCCTCTTGGGGAAAACAAAATGACCCTTTCAGGACAGAATTCCCAGCTTTTCTTTCCCTGTTACGAACCAAGGAACAGCCAGCCGTGGCCACAGGACGCATTTCTGAGAGAACCTGGCCAAAAGGTGCTGTCACCTTCACCCCAGTACGGTTGTTGGCCTAAAAAACCCCGGGAATGGGAATGGGAATGGGAATGGGAATAAGGGCTCAGGAGTTTTAACACCAATAGGTGGCAGGCAGAGCTCAGACGTGTCGGGAATCGCCAGCTCCACCTCGCTCCAGGGTGGGGTGAAGAGTTTGGGTTCTGCTGGAGCTGGGCAAGCCCTGGGAGCTCCTGAGGAATGGCAGCACCCTCTGAATTCTGCCTTCCTTAAGGGACTTCTGATGGATCGGGAGCCAGAGGGGCCAGGGCCGGGAACAGTTTGGGTTTAGCAGCTCTGGGGACAGGAGAACTTGGAATGTTTGGTTGGTTGAAGGTGTCACCGTGGGATGTTTGGAAACCAAACTGGGGCAAACATCTGCTGCTCAGGTCAGGAAAGCAAAATCCAGCTGTGACCTTTATCAGTCTCAGAATTCCAGAATCCTCAGGGTGGGCAGAGCCCTTCAGGAGCATCCAGTGCCAGCCCAGCAGCGGCAGCATCACCCCAAAGGCTGTCCCCAAGGGCCACATCCAGACTCCTCCTGAACACTCCCAGCGACAGCGACTCCACCACTCCCTGGGCACCTCATCCCAAGGCCTCCCCACTCTGGCAGGGAAAAATTGTTCCCAATCTCCAACCTGAGCCTCCCCGGGGGCAATTGGAGGCCATTTCCTCTCCTCCTTTCCCTGCCCCTCCTGTCAGGGGGCTGTGCAGAGCCACAAGGTCCCCCCTGAGCCTCCTTTGCCCCAGGCTGAGCCCCTTGCCCAGCTCCCTCAGCTGCTCCTCCCAGAATGGCTTTTCCAACCCCATTCCCATCTCTGTTCCCTTCCCTGGCCACACTCCAGCCCCTCAATGTCCTTTTTGAAGTATTCCCACAATTTTAAAAAGATCCAAAAAACCCCACCCCAAAACAAATTTTAAAAAAGCAATGAAAATGACTTCAAACTTCATCTTTTCACATTCAAACCTCTCAAATTTTACCCAAAATTGATGATGCTGAAGGAATCCAACATTTCTTGACTTTTCCCCAGTCCTTCCTTCCCAGATCTCTCCTGTGGACACCCAGTTGAGGCAGGACTGAGCAAATGTCCTGACCACAACAGGAGCACAGCTTTAGGCAGGGCAAAACCACGGTGAAGTGGAAATCAGGAAAAATCCCACATGTTTTTCCAGCCAATTAAAGCACCAGGGAAAGTCTGTTTACTAAATAAAGTTTTCCCATACATCGAGAAAAAAGTGGGATAATTTTAGGGTTTTTAGTGCCTTCCTAAGGATATTTGTGCCCTGTGTCCAGGAATTTCAGGGAATTGTTTTCCCAAGGGCCTGGGAAGGGATGAGGTTTATAAAATCACTGGTAAGTGGCTTCACAGAAAGGGTGGGAATTATTATCCCTTCAGTGCAGGGGTGGGAGCAGGGAAAAGGAAATGAAGGGCTGAAGGACACCCAGCAAGCCTGAGAATGGTCAGGTGGAGAAAACACAAATTTTTTCTTCCTGCAAGGACCTGAATGCAATAAATGTCTCCACAAAGCCCAGATGTGCCAATCATGGAATTCTGGAATGGTTTGGGATGGAAGGGACCTTAAAGCCCATCCAGTGCCACCCCAGCCATGGGCAGGGACACCTCCCACTGTCCCAGGCTGCTCCCAGCCCCAGTGTCCAGCCTGGCCTTGGGCACTGCCAGGGATCCAGGGGCAGCCCCAGCTGCTCTGGGCACCCTGTGCCAGGGCCTGCCCACCCTGCCAGGGAACAATTCCTGCCCAAGATCCCATCCAGCCCTGCCCTCTGGCACTGGGAAGCCATGGCCTGCCTCCTGGCCCTCCAGCTCCTGATCAAAGTCCCTCTCCAACTTCCCTGCAGCCCCTTCAGATCCTGGAATTTGCTGTGAGGTCTCCACACAACCTCCCCTTCTCCAGGCTGAACATTCCTGACTCTCCCATTCTGTCTCCATATGGGAGCTGCTCTGGTCCCCTTTGTGGCCTCCTCTGGATCTGATCCAACATTTCCACGTTCTTCCCGTGTTGGGGACACCAGGCCTGGGCACAGCATTCCAGGTGGGATCTCAGAAATCTGTAGCTTGTGCAGTGCAGAAAATCCAACCCAAAGCAGGTTGAAAACCAAATATTGTGCAATTCTCAGCAGTTCCCTGTGCAGAGGGAAGAGCAGAGAAGCACATGGAAAAACCAGGAGGATTGACACCCCCTTAGGTGTTTATTTGGGGACTGGGACTGGTGGGGAGTCAACAAGAAGTTCTTGAAAAGAGGAACTTGTGAGTGGTTTGAGGCGGGAATTTGGATGGTTTTCTGTCTGTTGTTTGAATTGGAAGCAGAGATGCAGCCAGGGACTTCCAGTCACTGGGAAAAAAAATATTCCTGGGTTGATGTGGATGAATCTTTTTTCTCTGGGGACAGGGACAGCACCCAGGGAGCAGCTGGAGCTGGGCCAATGGAGGTTTAGGGGGGATATTTAGGGAAAGGTTCTTCCCCCAGAGGGTGCTGGGCACTGCCCAGGCTCCCCAGGGAATGGGCCCGGCCCCGAGGCTGCCAGAGCTCCAGGAGCGTTTGGGCAGCGCTGCCAGGGATGCCCAGGCTGGGGCTGCTGGGGGGTCTGGGCAGGGCCAGGGGTGGCACTGGGTGATCCCTGTGGGGCCCTTCCAGCTCAGGGTGTTCTGTGATTTGATGTGACTTCAGAATATAAGTGGATATTCAGAAAAAAAGTGTGATTCACATGCAAAATTCAGTTGTATTTGTTCCCAGCATTAGAAAAGTTGAAGTTTTGGCTGCCCCTGGATCCCTGGCAGTGCCCAAGGCCAGGCTGGACATTGGGGCTGGGAGCAGCCTGGGACAGTGGGAGGTGTCCCTGCCATGGCAGGGGTGGCTCTGGATGGGCTTTGAGGTCCCTTCCAACCCAAACCATTCCATGGTCCTTTGCTTCCATAAAAAATCCAATTTTCAAAGAATTTCATTTAACAAAACGTTTTTTCCACATTTCCAAAGAGTAAAAATGATCCTGAACTGGAAAATAAATATTTGCCCTAAGTTGGGACAAATCTGGGCATAGATTTTGCAAACCTCTACAAGTTTTATGAAGAGGTTGTGGGAATGCCAGTCCCCCCTCTGAGCTCCGAATCAAGGGAAAATTCCTGCATGTGGGGCTTTCTCCAACTGCTGGAGTGTCTCAGGTGATGCCTTGAGAGGCCTCCTAGAAACAGAGACTGGACAAAAATAAGGGAATAAAGGTGGGGATTTCTTGGAAAGGCCTCCAAAGGTACCCCTGGGGAGCCAGAGGTGCTGCCCAGATGGGCCCCGAGATGGACCCTGAGAGGCCACGAGTTCTTCCCACTTTTCTGGCTTTGGTTCATTTGCATCTCAGGGTTGATTCTCCAATGAAAGCTGCAGTTAATGATGGAATTGCCCTCAGCTTGCCCCCCTCAGAGGCTCTTTGGTTGATGCTTTTTGGGCCCAGTTTGGGCTGGGTGTCCTTGGAGAGCAGCCCCGGAGAGGCTTTGTTGTGTGTGCCCAGCACAGAGAGCAGCACTGAACAGGGACCAGGCAACTCCAGAGTTACACACTGGGCACTGCAGGATTTTGAAAAATATAAAAGTTCAAACCCAAGGCATCAGTTTCTCCAAGGGTTTGGGAAGCACAACCTGGGCTGGGAGAGGTGGGACGGGATGTGGCAGCCACGTGTGAGCTGCTTGGGTCGCCCTGAGCTGCGGGAGGTGATGCCAGACACTTTTCATCACCCTGGCTCTGAGTCTCCCTCAGCGCCGGGCACGGAGCCGAGACAGAGCTCCAGCCTGAGCCAGACTTCATGCTCCATTGCCCTGCCCACCTCTGCACAGGGGAGAGCAGTTTGGACGTCAGGATTTCACATTTTTAAGCCCTCATCAATTATCCAGGGGCTGGGCTGTGGAAATATTTCCCGGTGTGTGGCCCTGTCCGTGCCCTGGCCCGCAAGGTGGGTGGGATGCCAGGAATTGACTCCTCCTGCAGCCTTTCCCTGTCCTCACTCAGAGCCTTTGAAGTGGGTTCAGGACAGGTTTATTTTTTTTTTTTTCCCCAGTTTGCCTGCTGCTGCTGAGGATTTCCCATGGGATTTTGCTGGGGTAGTGACATCCAGAAACGTGCTGGATGTGAGAGGCTGATGCGGAAATCCTGAGGCTCCGAATGAAAAGGCTCCAAAGGAAAATCAGGAGGATGGGAGTGGATATTGCTTGAGTCAGGGAAGGCACAAATTCCACTGAAACAAAGCCATTCCTGGGAATGCCAAGGGGTAATAAACACATTCTTTTCTAGGAGAAAGGCAAGGGCAAGGAGCAGGTAAAGGAGTTTAAAGCTGCTGCCAAGCCCACACCCACACGGAGCAGGGAGAGGCTCAGCTGCCACAGGCCACCCTCCAGTTCAGAGCCAGTTCCTGCTCTGCATCCCTGCAGGACCACATTCCCTGCTCCAGAGCCACCGGCAAGGGATGACACACGAGGCTCTCTGCCTCAAAAGCATCCTCAGGAGTTTCATGACTCAGCGCTGTTGCAGCTCCTTCCTCCTTCTCTTTTCAGGCTCAGGAGCTTGTCAGGAGCACCTCACCTCTGGATTCCCTTCCAGGAAAACAAGAGGGAGGTGTCACCAATTTTTCCTTTCGCTTAACACACTTCTGCTCCAGTCACACACCTTTGTTCCACTGCCTGGAGGTTTTCCCATGCTCAGGGAAGCCAGTGCAGAGAAATTCCAAGTTGGAGAGCACTGGCAAGGGTGTCATCGTGCTCAGCTGTGGAGCCAGAGGGCTTTTGGCTGCTCCTGAGGTTTTATCTGGGTCTGGAAAAGTTCACAGTGGCAAGAGGAAATAAAGGGAAAAATAAAGTGTGAGCAGCAGGGAAGGGATTGGGATTGGGATTGGGATTGGGATTGGGATTGGGACTGGGATTGGGATTGTGCCCCTGTGCCCCTGTGCCCAGGTGAGAGCCCACCTGCAGAGCTGCCCCAGCCCTGGGGCCCAGCCCAGGGAGGACGTGGAGCTGCTGCAGAGAGGCCAGAGGAGGCAGCAGGATGAGCAGAGGGCTGGAGCAGCTCTGCTGGGAGGAAAGGCTGGGAGAGCTGGGATTGTTCAGCCTGCACAGGAGAAGCTTTGGGCTGAGCTCAGGGTGGCCTTGCAGGGCCTGAAGGAGCCAAAGGAAACCTGGAGAGAGCCAATTGCCAAGGGCTGGAGGGCCAGGAGGCAGGGAATGGCTTCCCAGTGGCAGAGGGCAGGGCTGGATGGGATCTTGGGCAGGAATTGTTCCCTGGCAGGGTGGGCAGGCCCTGGCACAGGGTGCCCAGAGCAGCTGGGGCTGCCCCTGGATCCCTGGCAGTGCCCAAGGCCAGGCTGGACACTGGGGCTGGGAGCAGCCTGGGACAGTGGGAGGTGTCCCTGCCATGGCTGGGGTGTAAGAGGATGATGTTCAATATCCTTTCCATCCCAATCCATTCTGGAATTTCATGGAAACCAGCCTGTGAGGGTGAGGAGAAATCAGGGATGAAGCCATCCCACAGCAGGAGGCACAGGGAACATGGAATGCCCCGGGGGATGGAGGAGAAGCTGCAGGAGAAAACCAACATTAAAAGGTCAGGGGGATGATGAGAAGGGCTGGGATTTCAGAGTGGGAAAAGCAAAACTTCTGGGAAGCACAACCAACCTGGATGTTGGCCACCCAGGACCCAGCCTGGATTTCTGATCCCTTTGGGAGCCGGATTTTGGGCGCTGACTGTTTATTTGGGAGAGATCCCAACTCTGCACACTTCCTTTGGCAGTGAGATTTCCTGTTCCTTCAGGAAAGAGGGATATCCCTGGGAGAGGAATGGGGGGAAAGAACCTTCCCCACATGGAGCATTCTGCCTCAGAGAGACAAAAGACTTCATTAAAACCAGGCTCTCCAGAGCTTGCTCGAAGGATTTTATAGCCCTTCAAATGTGGAACATATTTAACAGCGGCCCTTTGGCAGGGCTGTGTGCTTATTTATTGGTCTGGGGGTGTTCATAAATCCTCCTTTTATCCTCCTTTTTAGTTTTCCAAATTAACACCTTCTCGAGGAAGGAGATTACGAGAGAGATGATGAAGTGCTGGATTAGATCTCCCAGATCTTCTGTGCTCCTAAAGGGGGGGGAAAAATCATTTAAAAGAAAGAATGAACGAGGCAAAGGGCACAAAGCTTTGCTGCTGCTGCTGCTGCTTTTGGGGATGAGAGAGGATGATGAGGCTGCCTTGCTCCTGCTCCTGTCCTCAGCCTGTTTTGAGTCAATATTCCAATATTCCAACAGCTCCCTGACAGGAGGGGGCAGCCGGGGGGGGTCGGGCTCTGCTGCCAGGGAACAGGGACAGGAGGAGAGGGAACGGCCTCAGGCTGGGCCAGGGGAGGCTCAGCTTGGACAGCAGCAGGAATTTCCTCATGGAAAGGGAGCTCAGGCCTTGGAAAGAGCTGCCCAGGGAGGTTTCGAGTGCCCATCCCTGGAGGTGTCCAAGGAAGGGCTGGAGGTGGCACTCAGAGCTCTGGGCTGGGGACAAGGTGGGCATCGGGCACAGCTGGGACTCCATGGGCTGGGAGGGCTTTTCCAGCCTCAGGGATCCTGGGATTCCAGAAAATTCCATTCTTATGAACATCCATAATATGCTGTGGATGTGGATCTCCTTGTCAAGCCCCTCCCTCTGCACAGTTCCTTGTGGAAATGCAGATACTGGAGGCAAAGCCTGATATTGGGAGTGACAGACTTTTCCATGATAATATTCCAGGTTTCTGCTCCTCATCCCTCACTCCTGTGTAGATTCCATGGTTTTCCAGCAGTAAATAGGGAACAGCAGCATCTTTTCATCTCAGTCTAAATGCAGCACTGAGACTGAGAGAGGAATCTTAACCCCGGGAGAAAAGTTGGGTCATGGAATTTTGCAGCCACGAGCCCAGCATGGAGATAAATCCAACTGGATCTATGGCAAGGAGCTCGTGATCCATCAGGAGGATTTGGGGGAATCCATGGACAAATCTCACCCTTCTGGGGTGATCAGAGGTGATGGGAGATTGCTGAATCCCTGGAAAGGGAGTCCCAGAAAAATGAGAGGTCTGGGAACACCTGAACAAACACCTGGATGGATTCTGCAGCTGGAACAACCCTGGATGTTGGACAGGTGAGGATTCTGGTGGAATTTTAGCCAGGAACATTCCCTGGGAGCCAGGAGAGCCAACCCTGTCCTGGGAAGGCATCAGGCACAGCATTCCCTGGTTTTCCTGACATCGGATCCAGCCCTGCCCTGCCTCAGTTTAAAACCATTCCCATTGTCCTGTCACTCTCTGTCCCTATAAAAATCCCTCTCCCTCCTTTTCCTACATCCCTGGAAAAGCTCTTTGGTCTCCCCAGAGCCTTTTCTCCTCCAGGTGAACACCCCCAGCATAAATATTTACCTTTTTAAGCTGCTTTTAAAAACGTTTCTGTTCATTTGCGTGCTGCCCAAATGGCAGAACTTTGGGCAGAGCTGCTGATTTTAGTGGGAAAAAGTGAAATATTGGGAAATTTTCGTTGTTCCTTTACGGACAGTGCAAATCCCCTGACAAACCACAAATAATCAGTAGATGGTGAGATGTTTGCAGTTGGTAATTGGTCAATCTGATCACTGATTGATGTTGTTTTCACCCTTAAATATTAAATAATCAGGGCTGAAAAAAACCCAAGCAAAACAGAACAAAATCAAGGAAAATCAAACCAAAGCCCCCCCTAAAGCCACCCCCTCCCAGCTCAATTAGAGCCACATTCCCCCATTCCAGCTGAGCATTTCTTGAGACGGGGCTGCAGCTCCTTCCAATTATGCAGAGCAATTAGAGAAGCTCATCAAGACACTCTGAGGTCTCATTAGGGAGAGTCTTGGTTGCTGCAGACATCTTTGGAGATTGCAGCGGTGTCTGGGGCTCATCTCCCCCTCCCAGCCACATTCCCACTCTTTGGGAAGAGTTAGACCGTGACTCCTTTTCTCTTTAAACCCTGCTCAATGCTCTCCATTTATATTAAAGGGTATTAATTTATATGGGGTGATTAAAAAAAAAAAAATCGTATTTTTTTCGTGCTGTCAGAGGCTTGAAATAGCAAAAAGAAATAAAAACTCTGCTGAGTTTAGTTGGATTTTTAGCTTTCATAATTCAGCTTTCTCTGGGAGATAAATATGATTTCCAAGACAAAATTGTTGGGTGTTTCCTTATGGGGAAAAAAGCGAGCAGCCTGAATGGTGGGAAATACAAAATAATAAATTTGGGTGAAGAAAGAGCTGAAATAAATAAAAATCATATTTCCTCAGAGCTTTCACAGTAGAACCTGGGAGATTTTGAACTGGATGCAGTGGATCCTTGTGGCTGTGGAAAATCCTGCTGGGGATCAAAGATAAAACAACAAACTTTGCTTAAGAAATTGGGTTTTATAGATAAAACCCCGTTGTATTTCCCTGTGTTTGTGTTGGTCCATCCATCCCCTGCTGGTGGTTGGGCTCTGGTTGTGGTTTTTTTGTTGCTGCTGCTCGTTGTCATGGAAAATGTTGCCCAAAGCCAGACAGCCAAGAGATAAGAGCAGAGCTTTTCCAAGATATTTTGGTTCACTTTGGAATGCTGCCTTGAAGTTTCAGGAGAAAATTTATGGGAGGGGCAAAATAAATTATTTCAGGGAGTGCTGCTTTTTAGCCTGAGGAGGGAGAGGGATGGAGGAGCAATTCCAGAGGGTAAACAGGACATTCCAGCTGGCACCAGTGCCCACTCCTCAGCAGCTCAGCCTTGGATGGTCCCCAGGGATGGTGAGGGAAAATCAAGTTTGGAAATGTCTTTGTCATCATTGGCACTTTAATCCACTCTCCTGGACGACACAGGGAGCTCTCAGCTGGGTATTCCCAAACTGGGAATTGTGGAAATATCTGTGGCACGAGTATTTAGAGCTTTTTTGGGAAAATCACAGCCCAGGTTTTGCCTTAGAGATCCAGGGAATGGTTGGGTTGGGAGGGATTTTACAGACCATCCAGTGCCACCCCTGCCATGGGTAGGGACACCTCCCACTGTCCCAGGCTGCTCCCAGCCCCAGTGTCCAGCCTGGCCTTGGGCACTGCCAGGGATCCAGGGGCAGCCCCAGCTGCTCTGGGCACCCTGGGCCAGGGCCTGCCCACCCTGCCAGGGAACAATTCCTGCCCAAGATCCCATCCAGCCCTGCCCTCTGCCACTGGGAAGCCATTCCCTGCCTCCTGGCGCTCCAGCCCTAGGCAATTGGCTCTCTCCAGGTTTCCTTTGGCTCCTTCAGGCCCTGCAAGGCCACCCTGAGCTCAGCCCAAAGCTTCTCCTGTGCCGGCTGAACAATCCCAGCTCTCCCACCAGAGCTGCTCCAGCCCTCTGCTCATCTCCTGACCTGTTCTGCTCTTCCTGAGGAGCCTGGCATCCCCTGAAGGTGATGGGGTTATTTCCAAGCAGGTGCTTGCCCAGTTCCAAGATGGGAAAGGTGTTCCCAGGTTTCCCTGGGATGTTCCTGCATTTCTGACCATGCCCAGAACCTTTGGATGTCTTCCCAGAAAGCTCTGGATGCATAAATGGGAAGAGAGGATAAAAAATGAGAGGGAAACCCTGAATGCTAAACCTGAAAGAAGCCACTTTGGCCCTCCCCTCATCCTCATTAATTTATGTCACAAAATTGCAGCTTCCTAATGAGGACAGAGAAAGCACCAGGACATCAAAAACCACTGTAGAGATTCCCAGGATTTTCAAGATGTCAGCCCTGGGGAGGAGGCTGACCAAACCAAACCTTTTGGGAACGTAGAGAATGCTTCAATGCAAAGGGAATATATTTGATTTGAACTATTCATTTATTTATTTATTTATTTATTTATTTATTTACTTGTTTCCCAGACCTGGGATCTTTAAAACCTGTCCCCAGTTTTGGGTAGTGATTCAGGTCTGGGGGAGTTTTCCCTGTTCCTTCTCTCATCACGAGACAGGAGTGAATTACAAATGATTTCACTGTGGATTAATTATACTTGAGCTGGATTAATCACTAATGGAAGTGTGACTGCTCTGATGATTTACTGCAGCACCAAGCCCAGTCTAAATATGAGAAAAAAACCCAGTTTTATTTGGTATAATCAGCTTTGTGCCATCCATTCCCACCTCTGCCTCTGCAGTTACCAAAACCAGCCGTGGATTTGGATTTTTAGGTGCCTGGGGGCTTCAGGAACTTCTTTCCTACTGATTTTAAGGGGAATTGGATGGCTGACTTTGAAAAACTCCTGTTTTCATCACAGGGAGCTCAGCTCTGATCCTGATCCTGATCCTGATCCTGATATCCCAGTGTAGCCAATTCCAGCCTGGCTTCCCTGGGCAGCCTGTGCTGTTAAAGCCCTGGGCATTCACCACAGGTTTCACACAGTGATGGGATGAAGGGAATGGCTCCAAAGTGAAAGGGTCAGGTGGGATTTTGGGAATGGACTGTTCCCTGGCAGGGTGGGAAGGGACTGGAATGGAATTCCCAGAGCAGCTGGGGCTGCCCCTGGATCCCTGGCAGTGCCCAAGGCCAGCTTGGAGCAGCCTGGGACAGTGGGAGGTGTCCCTGCCATGGCTGGAATGGATCTGGATGATTTTAAGGTCCCTTCCATCCCAAACCACTCTCTAATTCCATGATCTTCATGGAAGAGATGCCTCAGAAACTGGAAATTCTTCCTCCTCTTTCAGAATTTCTCCACCTGTTAACCCTCCAGGACCTGATGGGATGGGATTGGTGCTACTGATCCCTAAAAATCTCCTTGTGGGAAATCAAGGAGGTTGGATGATTTTGAAGCAGAAGCACTGAGATGTCCCAGGAGGGAGAATCCAATCCTGGCCCATGGAAAATTCGCTGACCTTCCACTGTGTCTCCATGGCAGGAGTGAGAAATGGAAGGTGAATGTTTTTCCAGCCAGGTTTTACATCCTCAGGATAATTTCTGGATCCTCTGCTGGTGCCTGTGGGAGTGGGAATCCTGTGGCTCTCCCATGTTTGGATGGCTCAGACCCCCTTTTTCCAGAGAGCCGGGACAATGTTTTGGGGATGTGGAAATCCAAAATATTATCCAATATTTTTTTATGTTTAAAATAGAAATGTATTTATATTTTACTATATAAATATATATTTATATATATATAGTATGTAAATTTATATTTATTTATATTTTACTGAGCCCTCCTGGCTGAGCTGAGGGGTGACCATGTTAATCTGCAGCTCCCACAGCTGGATTGAGGAATGGGAAACTCCAGGATCCAGGATCCTCTCCAGCTGATTTCCTCCTCTTCCCTTTGGAGAAACACTTCTGAAACCGAGGGAGATTTTTGCAGTTAAAAAGCCCCACACCACATCAGAGCACAGAAATCTTGGTGGATTTTCCCAGCCTAGGCTCAGTTTTACCAATAGTCTCCCCTCAACTATGTCAAGATCAATTCATCTCCAGTCTAACTCTTAGACAGTCACACCAGAAAGGGTTTTGTGTGTGAAATGAAAATGAAATTAGTTCAAATGCCTTTGCCTGCATGAAACTGGAACTGTTTTGGTTTTCTGTTTGTTTTTTTTTTTTTTTTACCCAGAGGAAATGCTGCTCCTCAGCTCACTTTTTATTTCAATTCCCTCCCACAACCAATTCAATAAATCCCTTTTCAGCCCACAACTGAGAGCTGCCTCTCTGCTACATCCCAGGGAGTTTTTTCTGCCCCACAGAAGCTTTTTAAAGAGTTCCACTGATGCCTCAGGTTTGAACTTTTATATTTTTCAAAATCCTGCAGTGCCCAGTGTGTAACTCTGGAGTTGCCTGGTCCCTGTTCAGTGCTGCTCTCTGTGCTGGGCACACACAACAAAGCCTCTCCGGGGCTGCTCTCCAAGGACACCCAGCCCCTCCTGGGCCCAAAAAGGATCAACCAAAGAGCCTCTGAGGGGGGCAAGCTGAGGGCAATTCCATCATTAACTGCAGCTTTCATTGGAGAATCAACCCTGAGATGCAAATGAACCAAAGCCAGAAAAGTGGGAAGAACTCGTGGCCTCTCAGGGTCCATCTCGGGGCCCATCTGGGCAGCACCTCTGGCTCCCCAGGGGTACCTTTGGAGGCCTTTCCAAGAAATCCCCACCTTTATTCCCTTATTTTTGTCCTGTCTCTGTTTCTAGGAGGCCTCTCAAGGCATCACCACATCCCAAATGCAACCCAAGGGCAATGGCACCATTTTCTGTGTATTACCTGTGTGTTTTAGACAAGTTTTGTCTCACTTTGAGATCCCAGAGCTCATCCCAAGTTGCCTGGATGGGACAGGAATGGGGTTTTTCCATGGATGAAACAAAATCCCAGCGCTGAGGGCGGCAGATCGAGGCACCACTCACAGCGTTCCTGGAGATGTGGTGGCCAAAAGCTCCTCTCTCCCAGGGAAAGAGGGAGCAGGGAAACATTCCCAGGGGAGAAGGATGAGGATGAGGATGAGGATGAGGATGAGGATGAGGATGAGGATGAGGATGAGGATGAGGAGGAGGAGGAGGAGGATGAGGATGAGGAGGAGGAGGAGGAGGATGATGATGATGAGGAGGAGGAGGATGAGGATGNAATGCCATGGGAGCAGAGGAGGAGGAGGAGAAGGAAGAGGAGGAGGAGGAGGAGGAAGAGTATGAGGAGGAGGAGGATGATGATGATGATGAGGAGGAGGAGGAGGAGGAAGAGGAGGGTGAGGAAGAGGAGGAAGAGGAATAGGAAGAAGAGGAGGAGGCCAGCTCAGCTCTCCTTCCCCAGACTGGAAGTGGTGACCCCTCCCTGGAGTCCCGGAGCCCTCACAATTCCCCAATTCCTGGTGGAAACCACGAGGTGATCCCTCTTCCCCGGGGATGGAATCCCTCCCCTGCCATGTGCAGGCAGCGTGTGGAATGCTGGAATTTGGAGCCTGATCCCACCAGGAAATGTTTTTCCTGAGGTGATTTTCCCATTTTGGCCCATAAACCCCTGGCTGGGGGAGAGATGCTGCACCTGTAATCCTGCAGGTTCAGGGGGCACCTGGAGCTCCACTTCACCAAAATTTCCATTTTTTAACCAGCAGAAAGTTACATTTTCCATTGGGAAACCCCAGACTGAGGATAGTCGGGGAATTCTGGGGGGATCACAGCCTGTGTTGCAATTCCAAGGGACCAGCACTGCCTCCCACGGGCTGTGGGACAGCAGGAATCCACAGGGATGACAAACAGGATCAGGGGGGACATTGGCATCTTGTTCCCAAGCTGGACAAACCCAAGGAGCTGAATTCACAGGGACAGTTCCAGGTTTTACTCCCCTGGATTTATTCCCAGCAGGACTGAACTCTGCTGCAGAAGAAAAAGCCTCAAGTTGCACCAGGAGAGGTTCAGGTTGGATATTTTGAAAAAATTCCCTCCAGGAATGAGTTGCTCAGGGGGGTGGTGGAGCCTGGAAATGTCCCAGGGGTGCCTGAGTGTGACCTTTGGGAGTTATGGTGCTGCTGGGACTGGATGATGCTCAGGATCTCCTCCAGCCTCGATAATTCTGCGATTCCCTAATTATTATGAATTTCTTTGTGTGTTTCCTCCACACAACCCCCTATCCCAAGGATAACAGCGAGAAAGAAAATCCCAGGGGTGTTCCCCAGCAGGAAACACCCCACATGAAGAGTGTGATGGATGTTAACATGGAATATTTTGCCAAGGAACAGCAGGAAAAAGCAAAGACAGGGCTGCATTTCATTTTTCTGAGCAGGCCTGTCTGATTTTTGGCAGCAGGAACAAGGTTGCTGTTGCTCTTGGGATGCATTTGGGATGGGGAGATGTTTAAAAAGCTTCTTTGGGGCAGACAAAACTCCCTGGGATGTGGCAGAGAGGCAGCTCTCAGCTGAAAAGGGATTATTGATTATTTATTGAAACATTTGTGGGAGGGAATTGAAATAAAAAGTGAGCTGAGGAGCAGCATTTCCTCTGGGTGAGACTCCTTAGGATTGTCCTGGGTACAAACCCTGCTGAGGGGGATTTCTGGGGAGGGGAGGTGGAAATGATCCTGTCAGGGGAAACTTCTGGGTAACAGAGAGAGGGAAAAATGTGCCAAATGGTTGGTGAGGGGAAAAAAAACCTGTTTTGTGTGAAGATCAGATTTTATCTGGGAATAGAACATTTTCTCTCAGTATTTGGGAAGAACTTCAAAGCCCATCTCATTCTGACCCCGGACACCTCCCACTGTCCGAGGCTGCTCCCAGCCCCAATGTCCAGCCTGGCCTTGGGCACTGCCAGGGATCCAGGGGCAGCCCCAGCTGCTCTGGGAATTCCATCCCAGCCCCTCCCCACCCTTCCCAGGGAGTAGCTGGTTTCTAAAACCCAAACCACACTCTTTTTTTTAATATATAAGAAACTATACAGAGAAAAACCAAAGTCCTCATGGTGATTGCAGCTCCAGGGGTCTGACACCAAGCAACTCCAGGCAGGAAATCCCCTCCATAAATCCGATTTTTAATGGCAAAGTTATTACTGACGTGTTTTATTTGTGAAATCATTTTTATCCCCCTTTGTTAAATTAAGGATTAATATTTGCACGTTGCTCTGGGGTTTATTTTAATTGGTGTGATTCTGATTTCAGGGGCTCTGCTGCCGTGTCCCAAGGGAAAGGAGGAGAGGAAATGGCCTCCAATTGCCCCAGGGGAGGCTCAGGGTGGAGATTGGGAACAATTTTTCCCTGCCAGAGTGGGGAGGCCTTGGGATGAGGTGCCCAGGGAGTGGTGGAGTCGCTGTCTCTGGGAGTGTTCAGGAGGAGTCTGGATGTGGCCCTTGGGGACAGGCTTTGGGGTGATGCTGCTGCTGCTGGCATGGCTCTGGATGCTCCTGAAGGGCTCTGCCCACCCTGATAATTCCATGATTTTGTGACATTGCCAACGTGCAGTGCAGGTTGACTTCACCTTGTCAAAGCAACTTCTGGCACTTCCTAATTTTGGAAAATTTATTTCATTCATTTACCAATAAATTAATTTTAATACAATTTACATTTACTCTAAAATACCCTTTATTTTCCTGATTTTGTTCATTCCTGCCTCCTGCTCATTTTTCCCAATATTCCAATTAAATGAAAAAAAGGCCAGGGAAGGGTCAACCTTAAAAAAAAATCTTTTCTGTTCTTTGAAATTGAGGGAGCTCGACCACAAAATAAACCTTTGTAAAAAATGACTGATGAGATGAGAATACCTCTGCATCCATGGGAGGAACAAATCAGTCCCAAATCAGATCCAAACCAGTCCCAAACCCTTCAATAGCCTCTGACCACAGGATTTTAACTCCCATTCCTAATTCATTTGGAAGATATTCCTAATAGTCAAACACCGTCTTTCCTAACCTAAAAACCTTAATACAAAAGAATTTTCAGGCACCAGTAAGAGTCAATCCTGTTTTAGGGTTTAGGAATAAAATCCTCGATGACTTTGAGCTCGTGGGGCTTCCAAACGAAGAACAGCAGGAAAAATTCCACAACATAAAACAATCCCGATGTATTAAATTAGGAAAACTTCAGATTTTTGATGTGCTGTGTGGCAAAGAAGTTATTGTGCTTTTTCCTTGAGGTTTTCAGGTTGAGATCAGGAGGAATTTCCTCATGGAAAGGGAGCTCAGGCCTTGGCAAGAGCTGCCCAGGGAGGTCTGGAGTGCCCATCCCTGGAGGTGTCCCAGGAAGGGCTGGAGGTGGCACTCAGTGCTCTGGGCTGGGGACAAGTTGGGCATCGGGCACAGCTGGGACTCCATGGGCTGGGAGGGCTTTTCCAGCCTAAATCCTGGGATTCTACACAAGAGGAGTCAAGAGAAACATCAGTGAGTTAAGGAGGCACTGAAACTTTTCCTATTTTGATGTTTTCTTTAATTTCTCTGCTTTTGTGGTTCCTGTAAAGGCAGGAGGTGCTCAGGCCAGGCACTTCCCACAATGAGGAGCGAGGGGGCTTTGACTCCTTCCACTGGGATTTCCCTGGGATTTCCTCCCTGGGGAGCTCCCTTCCCCTTTCTCAGCAATGCAAAGAGATCCAATACATGAATAAATTTACTTCTTTTAGGTTTGTTGGAGTTGATACCTGGGTTGCTCAGGTGGAGGGAGGTGCAAAGGCTCCTTTTGGGACCCTGGCACAGTTTTACCCCAGGTAGATGAGAAAACAAATTATTTCCCTGCCTGGATGTTGTGGAGAGAACCCTGGACTGGGAAAATGTTAGAGCCCCATCCCAGCATCGAGGCAGATGTTGGGCCAGGGGGTTTGGAAGGCAAAACCCCAGGAAAGGGAAGGGTGTGAAGGTGAACTGAGCAGCAAATCCCCCCCTCCAGGCCCACCATCCCAGCCAGAAACCAGATCCCGGGCTTGGAGCCACGGGGCCACACAGAGACCGAGTCTCAATTTTCATGCACTTCCCTAAAACCATGATGTCATTCCAAACTTCTCCCCGAGTTCAAGGAAAATTAATGACTCAGCGTCTTGTTTCAGCTCCCTCCAGCCGTGCTTTCAGCTTGGGTCAGCATCAAACATGGATTTTTTGGGGGTTGGAGCAGGGAGAGGGGGTCAGGGAGTCACCGTCTCGGGCTGTTGTTGCCATCAAATCCGTGTCAGAAATCCCTCCGAGCTCCGTTTTGGAAGCAGCACACGTGGCTTTGGGGATCGAGTAGCAGCAGCCTCTGCATCCTGGAGTAGAGGGGGAAATAGAAAAGCCAAAGGGGGAAATGAAAGCAGGCAGAGGGGGAAAAAAAAAATCCCACATAAAAATAGGGACAATGTGAGTGAAATGGAGATGGTGAGTCAGTTTTCTAACCACAGCTTCAAGGTCCTGTCTGTGAACAGGATGTGACTTCATGCTCTGGTGGGGACCAGCAGCCAAAAGGAGTGAGTGAATCCTTCTGAACCTTCAGGTCTAATTCTGTTTGGAAAAGAAAAAAAAACCCAAATCCTTTCCATCAGTAAATTTGGAGTTCCAGCGAATTTTATGTCAGGATAAAAATCTGTCTCAGGATAAAACTCCTGCTCTGCTCTGTCGCTTCTGGCAGCTTCCAGAGCCAGGGAAAAGCTGCTCCTTCACTGCACCTTTGGGAATGATGGAAGAGCAAATGGTGGTGGCAGCTGAAATGGTTCCTGCCTGGCAGCTGAAGTGTCCCAGTGTGACTCTGGCACTGCAGCACTGGGTGACAAGGGGACTTCAGCTCCTGGAACCTCAGCTGGCAGGAATTGCCTGCTCAGGCTCTGCTGCAGAGTTCAAAGTGCTGTATAAGGCTTGAACCACACATGGCCCCAGCTCTGCAGCCCAAATTGTGGCCAGGAAAGCCACTGGCACCTGGCTGGGATCAGGAATGGTGTGGGCAGCAGGAGCAGGGCAGGGATTGTCACTCTGAGCTGGGCACCTGAGGTCGCATCTCAGATCCAGTGTTTGGTCACTTTAAAATGACCTTGAGGACCTGGAGTGTGTCCAAAGGGCAGTGGAGATGGGAAAGGGGCTGGGAAACCCATCCTGGGAGGAGCAGCTCAGGGAGCTGGGAAAGGGGCTCAGCCTGGAGCAAAGGAGGCTCAGGGGGGACCTTGTGGCTCTGCACAGCTCCCTGACAGGAGGGGGCAGGGAAAGGAGGAGAGGAAATGGCCTCCAATTGCCCCAGGGGAGGCTCAGGTTGGAGATTGGGAACAATTTTTCCCTGCCAGAGTGGGGAGGCGGTGGGATGAGGTGCCCAGGGAGTGGTGGAGTCGCTGTCTCTGGGAGTGTTCAGGAGGAGTCTGGATGTGGCCCTTGGGGACAGGCTTTGGGGTGATGCTGCTGCTGCTGGGCTGGCACTGGATGCACCTGAAGGGCTCTGCCCACCTTGATAATTCCATGATCCTGATATTCTGTGATTCTGTGCACTCAGATTTGCAGGAGCTGCTTTGAGCACCGAATTTGAAGCCTCCAGCCTTTCCCTTCACCCCTGGGATCAAAGCACTGGAGATTCAGGAATGTGGTGATGCTCCTGATGGTGCTGCCATGGACTGAGAGCAGATTTCCTCCTGTCAAACCTTCCCCAAGCTGAGGGTGCTCAAGAATGATGATCCAAAGGTGTGGGGAGTTGCTCTGCCCAGAGCAGGGGTAAAACAATTCCAACACCCCTCAGTTTTCCAAGCTGTCGGTGGGGAACGGCTGCATTTGGGGTTGGAAGCCAACCCCAAGCTGAAAGTAGCCTGACTCATCAATCCCAAAGTTCAGCTTCCTGACAGAAACTGGAACAAGGAAGGATTTGACAGACACAGCACCTGATAAAGGATCCAGCAAGGGAAAGTGCTGAGAACTTATCAAAAGCTGCTGGGCTGCCTGGGACAGCTGAGTGACACTTTATCCCCTAAAAATCCAATCCTGCTTTTTATTTGGAGGGTCTTCCAACATAATTCTTATGGGGAATGTGTGGAGATTCCTCCCTGGAGTGGGGACACCCTTTGATGTCACTCCTTGAGGCTGAGTGAGATTTTCCCCCTTTCCTTGCTCTGGGTGAGTAACATCAAGCTCTACTTAATTACTGTTTTTCCTAATTTCAGTATAATTGCTTCAAAACAGTGAACTCTACCTGTAGTTTTATCCACCTGTGCTGGGTAGCAAAGAACTCTGATTAAGGTATTTTATTAGAAATACCATCATAAATTATTTATATATGTAAACAGCAATCCTTACATCCTTAATCCTGTGGGACAAAGCTGCATGAATTGTATGAATTACACCTCTGCAGACCTTTAGATAAAAATCCTGCAGACTCTGCTGTGTTTTTCAGGGCACTCATTCCTTTTTTGGGGTGCCAGAGGGTGTCTCAGGAAAGCTTGGGATGTGAATTGAGCTTTGGAACGTGGTGGACAAGGATGGGATGGGAGGAGGCACTCGGGATCCCAGACCTGCCATGAGGATTATTTCTTAGTCCTGTGTGAGGTGCCCTCGTTCCTCTTCAGCCTTCCCAGGGTCACATTTCTGCCTGCTGGGATGATTCCAGCAATTCCATATCACTTTTTCCCCCCTGAAAACCACCCTGAATGGCCACCACACTCTCAAAAGTCCTTTCTCAGCTCTCAGAAGGTTGCTTGGCATTTTCTTTTCTTTCCTCCCCAGCTGTGGACAACCCACGGTGAATAAAACCACGGAACAAGCGAGATTCAGAGCAGACCCCATTGTTCTCCACACCCCAAACCTCCCAATTTTCCTTTTTTTTATTCCCCCCTCCCCACCCAGATCAAACCCATCCCATCCTTCCTCCTCTCCTTCCCCCTCAGCTCGAAGCCACAAGGCATTTCCACCATTAGCAGTGGTTCGGTGCCTAATGGTTTTCAAAGCCTCGCCGTTATCTGCTCTTAAATGAGAGAAATAAATATCTGGGGAGCTCTTGCACATGTCAACAGCGAGGCAATTTGTGTAGGCAGCTCTGGAAACAGTGACAGAGTGAGGAGCTGCACATAGCTTGGTAATAATATCATCACTGTCTAGACAACGCCACAATTAACAGCCAGACAGACCCAGGCCTTCTTTAAGGAGTCTCCAACAATAAAAAAA
>VXAC01005773.1:523-11000 GCA_013399225.1 Rhipidura dahli | reverse complement strand
CAAAATCCTTATTTTTTTTTTTTTTTTTTGCTCCAGCACAGAAAATCCTCCCTTGAAAGCGGGCTTGCACCTCAGCAAGCCTTTTATGGGATCTTGGATGCTTGGGGATGTTTGTGTAATTGCTTCTTGTAAATGAGCTGCTCCTCTGCAACACTTTACAGGAAAGCACTTTCCTTTGCCATCTGTTATCCAGTTGTTTTAACTGGCTTTCCAGTTATTTGGAGCAGTCATTTACAAGAACCTTTTTAACCTCCAGAAAATGAAATCACTGAAGCCTCACTGGGCTCCCCGTGCCTAAAAAAACCCAAAGGGGCTGAAGGTTGAAATTCCAGAGAAGGGAGCAGGAATTTGTGAATCAGCAGTGGGCAACCTAAAAAAAATTGCCAAAAATCTTCTTTTTGAAAGTTCTGAGTGCATTTGTTTGTTTGGAGGGAGTAGTTTGGGGGATCTGGGTGTGATTTTTCATCTCTAGGTCACTGTCATGTGCCAGCATCAGCCAGGGTCAGTGGAAATGAATTTTGGGTCTAAAAATGGCTTTGTCAAAAACAGATATCATGGAATTATGGGATGGTTTGGCCTGGGAGGAACCTCAAAGCTCATCCAATCCTACCCTTGCCATGGACAGGGCCACCTTCCACTATCCCAGGTTGCTCCAGCCTGGCCTTGGACCCTTCTAGGGATGGAGCAGAAACAGTTTTTGTCTTCCAGGGCATCTCCATCTTCCCAGGGAACAATTCCTTCCCAATATCCCATCCAGCCCTTCCCTCTTTCAATTTAAAACCATTCTCCCTCATCCTGCCACATTCTATCCATCAAAAATGTCCCTCTTCCTTCTTTTCATGACCCCTTTAATCACTGGGAAGGGCTCTGAGGTCTCCTGAGGTTCTTCCCTTCTCCAGGTGAGCACCCCCAGCTCTCCCAGCCTGTCAGATATTCCCAGCCTTCCCAGAAAAAAAGATCATTCTGTGGAAGTTCAGACTCTGAAGGCTGGGAGGGGAAGGGTTCAGGTGTCCCTCACCTGCTGGGGTCACCTGCAGGCTTTTCCCACAGGAGATTTTTTGGGATCACCCCCAGACGTCAGCACTTCGGGGCAGATAAGATCATTTCAAGAGGATAAGAAATGGTTGGGAATGAAGGAAGGGATTTAAAAACTAAAAAAAACTGGGAGATGGGAGAGAATTCTTTTTCTCCACACCCTTTTCCTGCTCTCTGCCACAACCCAAAGTTCTGCTCCTCCTCCTTTTCCCTTCTGTTGGGGACATTCATGGCTCAAAAAAAATGCCTGGCAGGTGGCAGCTCTGGCTGTGGCACCCATAAACACCAACCAAACTCCTCCTGAGGTGCCCAGAACAGGGATCTGGGCATCTGGAACACGAGAGCCACCACGGGAATCCCGGGATTTTTCCATGTGCAGATGTTGTCGCTGCTGGAGGAGCCCTGACCCTGCTCCGAGGTGCCGGAGGTGCCGCACCACGGCTTTCCCGGGAAGTTGTGCTCAGCACGGAGCCTGGCACGGTGTCAGGAGAGGGCTGGGCTGTGATCCTGCTGCAATTCCCACTGGGAAGTGAGGGAGCTGCAGCTGGCAACGCTGTGACTGCTATGGCCGGATCAGGGTTTGGCTCCCTGGTGTCCCAAATTCCCTCTGCCAGCCACCCCTTGGCACCCTGAGGTGCAAAAATCCTCCTGTTACCCACCCTGGGGTGCCCTCCTGCTTTTCCCTGTTATCCCATGGGATGGAGACGTGTCCTGTGCCCCGTGTCCATTGTCCACGGGGAGTGTGTCCCATCAGGGAGGTTCCAAAGGGAATTTAGGTTGGATCCCAGGGAAAGGTTCTTCCCCCAGAGGGTGCTGGGCACTGCCCAGGCTCCCCAGGGAATGGGCCCGGCCCCGAGGCTGCCAGAGCTCCAGGAGCGTTTGGGCAGCGCTGCCAGGGACGCCCAGGCTGGGGCTGCTGGGGGGTCTGGGCAGGGCCAGGAGCTGGATTTGGATAATCCTGGTGGATCCCTTCCAGCTCAGGATATTCCCCGATTTCAGGAGGAGCACAGGGAGGGAAGCTTCTCCTGCCATGCTGGAAGTGCACGGGCAGAGGGAAGTGGGAATGTTGGCTGGATTTCTGCTGGAGAGAGCCAGTGGGAAGGGAAAAAAATCCGGCAGGAGGGAGAGACAGAAATCCAGTGGAATTATGGATGGCAAGGGGAAAAATCAACATGGGGGTAGTGCAAGAAAACAGGGAGATGAAAGAGGAAAAAAGGGATTTAATAAGAAATTAAATACAGTGTCCCCCTGTCCTGTGAGAGGGGGGGCTGGCTCAGTAGTTCATGGAGCAGGTTTCCTTCCAGCTGGGAAAACAGATTCCTTCCTATTTAAATCGAGTAACAGCTTCAAAAACACGGATGGGAATTACAGGCCAGAAAAAAAGAGATGCTCACAAAGTCAAATTTTTTCCGTGGGATGTGGAGAGGTTCAGCCTCAGGGACCTCCAGGTTGGTGCTGGGGGAGCTCTCCAGGGCTGGCCTCACCAGCCCTTGCCTGCAAATCCCAGAATCAAGGTGGGCAGAGCCCTTCAGGAGCACCCAGTGCCAGCCCAGCAGCAGCAGCATCACCCCAAAACCTCTCCCCAAGGGCCACATCCAGACTCCTCCTGAACACTCCCAGAGACAGCGACTCCACCACTCCCTGGGCACCTCATCCCAAGGCCTCCCCACTCTGGCAGGGAAAAATTGTTCCCAATCTCCACCCTGAGCCTCCCCTGGGGCAATTGGAGGCCATTTCCTCTCCTCCTTTCCCTGCCCCTCCTGTCAGGGAGTTGTGGGGAGCAATGAGGGTCCCCCTGAGCCTCCTTTGCTCCCCCAAATCCCTGAGCTGCTCCTCCCAGGATGTGTTTTCCAGGTCCTGGACAATCCCAATCATCCTCAGGAAGAGGAAACATCTCCCCAGTAGTGTTTCACCTCAGCCAGAGAGAGCATCAACAAAAAAGAAAAAGAAGCAAATCAGGTTCCAAATGCTCGGAGTTTTCTGAGCATCTGTATAAAAAAGGCAAAATTTAAGTGTACAAGAAACACTGGGGTTATTTCATGACTGTTTTAACCCCTCTGAACTTTATTCAGAATATTTTGAGCATTTCCACTGATAATAAAACACACGAGGAAAGTGGAGCGACATGGTGGCATCACTGGGATGTCCCCAGGGGATGGCATCTCCCATTCCTGCAGCAAATCCAACACTTTTTAGGGAACTCCCAGCCACCTGGAGTCAATGGGAGGCTGATTACTGACGTCTCTGGTGCAGGAGTTGCACTCAGGAACTCTGTCAGACACTGGGAAATATTTTCTAATTGCATTTTCTGGTTAAACCCAACCAAATTCTGTCTGTGTCCCTGGACCCTTCAGGATCCCCTTCCCTCCCTCCCGTGGTGCTGAGTCAGCACTTTCCAGCGGCCCTATGGAGATTATTTTCCGATGGAAATCCATAATTTGGGAAGAGCAGACAGTTCCAATTCCAACAGGAACCTGCACTTGATTCTGATGGAAACAGAGCAGCTTTGGACTCAAACTCCCAGAATTTGGCAAGCGGGAAATATTCCGGAGCCATTCCAGCTCTGCCAGGAGCAGGTGGGATGCTGGGTGTTGGTTCCAATAGGAGCAGGCTGGAATGAAATAGGATATTGTGGAAAATGAGATATCCCTGTAATCCTTCGAATTCAATCCTTCAAATTCCTTCAGTGAGGGGAAAAAGAATCAGAGCAGCAAAGGGAAAGAACAGAGGACAAAAAAGCACCAAAAATCCAGAAAGGGATAAAAACGTGCAGAGGAGGGAGAAGTTCAGAAGGAGGGGAGCCCAATCCAGCGTTTTCAAAGGAAAAGAACTTCCAGAGGAAAAAAAAAGTGGATGTAGATGAGAACACCCAGGGAAGGGGGGATGGAACTGGGTGATCTTTAAGGTTCTTTCCAACCCAAACCATTCCTAAGAAGAAAGAATCTTTTCCATCCTTCTGTGAGGGAGAAAAATGGAACAGGAAAGGGCTCTGGGAATTCCTCATTTCTTTATAGATATCCAGACCTCTGTGCTTTACTCGAATATCCCAACAACAAATAAATCTTGGGAAGAAGGTGAATCGTACGGAAATAAAAATTGAGTTTACATTGGGTTCACCTTGAGACCAAAACCATCCAACAGACATCTTCCACTTATTTCCTATTCTGTGCAGTTGGCTCTTGTTCGTCTTTCAACCACAACTTGGAGTCCAACCTCCTCCAAGAAGTCCCTGGTGGTTTTTCCGTGCCCACAGCAGAGCCTGGTGACGTGGAAGGGTTGGATGACACGAGGTGGTGCCCGGCTCTGCTTCCTTTTCTCACGTGGCTTAATGGGAAGTTGAGATTTAAGGCCGAGCTGCTCAAACTCCCTGGGGGTTTCTCCTGAATTTCACAGCCTGGTGGCCCTGGGAGGACTTTTACAGCTGTTCCTTCTCTGGAATGGCCTCGTGAGACAAAAATAAAAAACCCCAAGTTCCTTGTTTTGACTCAGGAGCAGCATGTGCTGCCCATCTCCAGCAGCAGCCGTGCTTCTGCATTCGGGGAAAACCTGCCCAGATTGGACTGAAAATTGATGAGGCAGAAGCAGATGGGGAGAACTTCAGGGCAGAGCCTTCACTGGGCTCTTCCACCAAAAAAAACACCAGCTGCCCACAAGCAGAATGGGTTTTATTCTTAATAATTGCTCAAAATTTCCACAGGGTGATAAAATTTCTTTTAAAAACACCTTTTTTTTTTTTTTTTTAATCCTTTGCAGCATCAGAATTCCTCTTCGCCCTGGTTCCTATGGAAATTTTGGCACGGATTGGAGCAATCCTGTGGCTGATCACACTCTGCTGTTGCTTTACCCATCTCTTGTGCTCAGCTCAGGACTTTTCTTTCCTGCTGCACCTTCAGGAGGCTGAATCTGTGTGGAGGCGAAATCTGAATGATCTTCAAAATTCCCTCAAAATTTCAAGTTCTCCCCAGGTCATCCCTCAGCCACAAAGTTTTGGGAATCCCCTGAATTAATTTGATATTGTTATGTCTAAAAAAGGAGGGAAGCTGGGTTCAGTACGTTGGAACAAGAGGAGATTTGAGCTTGAGAGCCAGGAACGAGGAGCAAAGATTCACCACAAGGCAGAAACAGCTCCAACAGCAAACCTGGAAAGTGTAGGGATGAATAATCCCTGAATCCCAGGATCCCTGAGGCTGGAAAAGCCCTCCCAGCCCATGGAGTCCCAGCTGTGCCCAATGCCCACCTTGTCCCCAGCCCAGAGCACTGAGTGCCACCTCCAGCCCTTCCTTGGACACCTCCAGGGATGGGCACTCCAAACCTCCCTGGGCAGCTCTTGCCAAGGCCTGAGCTCCCTTTCCATGAGGAAATTCCTTCTTGTAAGAAGTCTTGATTCCCCAGCCCCTTCCCAGCTCCCTTCCCTGCCCTGGACACGCTCCAGCCCCTCCCGGGCTCTCCTGCAGGAGCCACAACTGGACACAGCCCTCGAGGGGCCTCTCAGTGCCCAGCACAGAGGGACAATCCCTGCCCTCACTTCATTTCTGTTTAATCTCTGGGGTTTCCTGAGCCTGCAGTTCCTCCCAGGATGCACAAATCCAGCGGTGACCTTGCTTTGGGACACCGGCCATGCCTGTGGGACACGCGGTCACCGTCCTGGTCCCCTCCTGGCTGCACATCCCCCAGAACAAGCCCAGCCTTCCTCAAAATCCTCTCCCGGTGCTGAGCTTCTCCGAGCAAACCACGGGATAACGTGTCAGGACCCGACTCCACAGGCATTCCACAGGTGTTCAGGGAATTCTGACAGCCTCGTCAGCTCCAGGGCTGGGAGCTGCTGGCCCTGGCACTGATCACCCGGAGCCAGGGAATGTTGGGATTCTGTTTCATTGCCCGGCCCGTTTTCTCTGCTCAGGTGGGAGCCCTTCGCTGCTTTTCCTCTGGGAATGGTTTTGCTGTGCCCCTGCCAGGCTGGGTGGGCAGGGATGGTGCCCAGGTTCTCACATTCCCGGGCTTGGCAGCGGCACCCCGGGAAAAGGTGACTTCCCTGGCGGGAGGAGAGATGAGCGACCAGCAGCTGTGCCATGAATCTTTGCCTGGGGATTTGTGGAATTTGTGGAAAAGCTGAGCCAACCTCCCAGCACAGCTGTCCCTGCCGCTTCCCAGGGAATTTGTGCTCCAAATGAATCAGCTGGGAGCGAACAGAGAGAGATTTTCCTTCATTTCCACACCGACTGCTCCGAGTTTGGGGCAGGGAGCAGAACAGATCCACGGAACCCCGGGTTCCTAGAAAACCAAAGCTGTTTCCCAGCAATGTAAAGGCACCAGAATTCCTGGTTTTCCTGGTGCTCTGCAGGTGGTGAGGTGCAATCCTGAGGGCTTCCACACCACCCCTCTTCCTGCTGAATTGGGTGGAACTGGAGTGTAACAACCCTAGCAAGATCCAAGATCATCAGGAGAGAGAAATCCAAGGCTTTTCCTCACGGCCTGGCAAGCAAAGGATTTTCATCAAGGCCTTTTCCAGCCTGTTTATTTTTTTTGGTTTTTTAATTGTAAATGTAATATTTATGCACCCACCAGCCCCTCAGCAGTGGCTGGTAGTGGGTGAGGGTTCCCTCCATTTCTGGAAAGGAAGGGAATTTCTCCAGGAAATCAATCCTGAACACAATTTTAGGTCAATTGAACATAAAAAAACCACTCTTGTCCTGCTGCCCATCCCAGTGAAAAGCCAGGCCTTGGTTTAACTGGGAGGTTGTGGATCACAGGGAATGTTCCAGTGACTTGGCCTCATCCCTTCAAAATTTCCAGGCTGAAATTCCCACTGAGGGAAAAGGACCACGAAGCTTCCCAGCTGTGGTGTCACCTCCTGCCCTTCCCCTGGGATGCTCTGGGAGATTCTCTGCTACTGATGGGCCTAAGGAATTTTTCAGGCCAGATTTTACTCCTTGCACAAATTTCTTCCCGGGATTTCTTTGCTTCCCTTTGAGGGCTGCCCCATATCCTGACAGAATTGGTGTTTTTTTGTTTTGTTTTTTTCACAGTTTGGAAAAGTTGTGGGGAAAAGGGGTGAGTGGGATACATCTTTACCTGCCCAGCCCTGCTGCCTCTGCCCTCACAGGTGAGTTACACCTCAGTTCTTCCCACTTCTCAAACACAGACACTTTCCCACACTGTGCAGTGAAAAGTGCGGGATTTGCTGCGGAAAATCAGGGAATGAGGTGGTTTTGGGATCACAGTTCAGTTCCCTGAAATGTGTTCTCTTGGATCAATTTGCTCCATTGCACACTGGGCTTCCTGACCCGTGAAATTTGGGGTGAAACATTTGAGTGTCTCTGTCCGGGAGGGCACGGATTTGGGATTTATCCCAAATCCCAGGGCCAGCAGGGAGAGGAGCTGTGTTCCCATCACCCAGCTCTGCCTCTGGTCCCACAGGTGCCTGCACGTGGATTTGGAAGGTCTGGGAGGTTCCAGAAGCAGCTTTTAGAGCCATCCCATCTTGTCTCTGTCCCACACCACCAACACATCCCCAACCAGCAGGGCCCTTTCCTGCATCCCCACTGAAAACGGGTGAGGATTCCCATCCCAAAAACAACCTGGAGAGGCACCTGGAGGAGCCCTGCCTGGGCCTGCCCCGTTGCAGATCCAGGTTTGGTCTGGCCAGGCCACCTGGGAAGTTTTTTCTCCCTCTGTTCCATCAGTCCAGAGAAGCCTTGATGTGATCCTGAAGCTGGAGAAACCTTTCCCATACTTTTCCATGTCTTTGTGGGGATTTTTTTGTTGACCAGACCAACGAGGGCTTTGTGCACAGGAGGTTTCCAAGATCTCCAAGGTGTCCATGAGGTCTCAGCACTGGTGAGGTCACACCTCAGTTCTGGAGCCCTCACTTTAAAAAAGGACCTTGAGATGCTGGAGCTTGAGAATCCCAAATCCTAAGGGTTGCAAGAGACCTTCAGGATCATCCAGTCCCACCAGCATCACCCCAAGGGTCACATCCAGACTCTTCCTGAATATTTCCAGGGATGGTGACTCCACCACCTCTCTGGGCAGCTCCTTCCAAGCTTTGTTCAATGAAAAAAAAAAATCTAATCTTTAATGTGAATATTCCCCCAGAATTTTGCCCATCCTCAAGAGATGGAAAACTCCAAGGGATTCCCCAGCTTTGAACTGGTATCTTGCTTTAAAACTCGATTTCCTTCCTGATTTTTCAGAGCACAAAGCTCTGAGCTTCCTGAAAATCAATTCCCACCAGCTTGATCTGGAGGAGTTCTGATTAACGATGGGTGAAGGGAAATCTGAATTTCTCATCTTGGCCTGTCCCGATTCCATCCCTGACAAATCCAGGGATGCACAGACAACACAGGATTGTGCTGTTTCCAGAGGAGTTGCATCAGCAGCAACCCAGAGCAGGTTTTGGCTCTCCACTTCTCCAGTTGCTTCATCCATCCCCCCTCCCCTCAACACCACAAATATTGGTGCTATTTTAACCTAATTATGTTTTTCTTTCTAAACCCGGCCCCGTCGGAAGCTCCCTGCCCTTATTTGGGTGAGTAACAAAGGAGAAATTGGATTTTTTTTTCCCTCTCTTTCCCTTTTAAGTTGTTCAACTTCGACACTAATAAAGGTATTATGTGGAGTCATCTCCAAACTATATCCCATATATCATTCCCAGATAAAGATCTTTGTCTGGGACTTTGTCTGAGGAGGATAATGTTTCACTCCTGGCGCCTGGGAGTCTCCTCTTTCCAACATAACACATATTTGTTATACTCTTACTAAACCTGGCTGCCTTCAATGCCCCAAAAAATCAGTTTGCACTTTGATTTTTCCAGCCAATTAATGAAGCTCATCAGCCCATTGCTTCTCCTCTGGCTGCTGGATGCGAGGAAAACGCTGGGAATTGGTGGAGGAGGAGGCAGGGAAAGGTTGGTGTCCCACATTCCATGAGGATGGGAGGTGAGCAGCAGCCCCACAGCAATTTGGGGGCACTTTAAAACCCCCAGGGGGTCATTTTCTGTGCTGGGAATCAGGGAATGGGAATCAGGGAATTGGGAATCAGGATGTGTGAAATCAATCCCTGCAGGAATCACAGATTCTCCTTCCAATTTGGGTGAGTTCTGGGAATAATTGAAACCCCTGGAGCTCCAGTGTTGAGACACCACCAAAACTTTGCCCGGTGTGTTTTGGATTAAAACTCTTTGGGTGTTTTTGTTGTGTATTTGGGTGTTTTCATTTTGGTTTCTGAGACCTAAACAAACCTCTGTGTGTGTCCAAAATAGAAGGGATGAAAGTGGAGAAGGAGCCTTAAAAGCCTGACACGAGGCAGGGAATTCTCCCAGGTTATCCTCCCGTGCTGACACATCCCCAGCAGCACAAAATCCTAAAGCAGGAAAATTGAAGGAAGAAAATTGAAGGTGAGATCTACTGAAGGCACATCAAAAAAGAAAAAGAAAAAAAAAAGGTGGAAATAAATTGTTTAAAGCTCTTGCTCATCGGTTTATCAATTGTTTGATTTGATGAGTTTTTTCCCAAAGTTGAGGGATTTAACCAACACTTAATAAAAAACCTCTTAATTAAAAAAGAAACCAATAAAAACAGTTTTACCATTTAAAAAAAAAAACCCAAACAGGGTTCTGATCTCCTGGGTACTGGGGCCCAAGTGGTACCACCAGTTTTATCCTGCAGGTTGCTGCAGTTTGGCTTCAGGAAGGTGGCAGGCAGTACATTCCAGCCCCTCCAGAGGTTTCTCCTCACAATCCAGAAATCCTGGAGCTCTGGAAGGAGCTCTGGAACCCCTTGGAAGGAGCCTCTGCAGGGCTGAGAGCTGAGCAGGAGGAGGTGGAACGAGCCCAACAATTCCAGCACCAAAGGAAAGCAGACCTGGAGGAAAAGTTGAGCCCAGCTTAGTGCTGAGCCCAGCCTGGGAAATCCTCGAAGATCCACATCCCTGCAGCCACTAGGGAGCTGCCTGGCTCCACGGGATCTCACCCCTCAAAGGCCGGAGCTGGCAGGAATTCTCTGGATCCCAAAGCTGGGAAAACCTTTCCCATACTTTTCCATGTCTTTGTGGGGATTTTTTGCTGACCAACGAGGGCTTTGTGCACAGGAGGTTTCCAAGATCTCCAAGGTGTCCAGGAGGTCTCAGCAGTGGTGAGGCCACAGCTCAGTTCTGGAGCTGTCACTGTAAAAACGGACATGGAAGTGCTGGCATCCCGTGGGATCTGTCCCGATAAACCACTCAAGGGTCGGAATCGGGATATTGATCCCTCCCGATAAACCACTCAAGGGTCGGAATCGGGATATTGATCCCTCCCGATAAACCACTGAAGGGTCAGAATCGGGATATTGATCCCTCCCGATAAACCACTCAAGGGTCGGAATCGGGATATTGATCCCTCCTGATAAACCACTCAAGGGTCGGAATCGGGATATTGATCCCTCCTGATAAACCACTCAAGGG
>VXAC01005772.1:0-14216 GCA_013399225.1 Rhipidura dahli | reverse complement strand
GAGGGCAACGAGGCTGGTGAGGGATCTGGNATCCAGAGGAGGGCAACGAGGCTGGTGAGGGATCTGGAACACAAGTCCAGTAAGGAACAGCTGAGGGAGCTGTGGGTGTTCAGCTTGGAGAAAAGGAGACTCAGGGGAGACCTTATCACTCTTGTGGCCAGGTGGGGGTCAGTGTCTTCTCCCAGGCAACGACTGACAGGACAAGACGACACAGACTTAAACTGCACCAGGGGAGGTTTTGACTGGATGTTAGGATAAAGTTCTTCACAGAAAGGATTACTGGGCATTGGAATGGACTGCCCAGGGAGGTGGTGGAGTCACTGTCCCTGGAGGTGTTTAAGGAAAGACTGGATGTGGCATTTAGTGCCATGGTCTAGTTGACAAGGTGGTGTTCGGTCATAGTTTGGATGATCTCAGAGGTCTTTTCCAGTTTAGTTGATTCTGTATTCCATTCCTTTAAACTCAGGGGAAAAAAAAAAAAAAAGCTTTGTTTTACCATTTTGTATGCTTGCAAGGAAGAATATTTTTATTAGAAATGGAAACTAAATCTCTGTATTTATTGCACTCAAAGCTGTGTCCTGTTTCTTCAGCTTTGTGGGATTTATTTTATTTTCTTTTCAGTAAGTATGAAGGGTTCCATATCAAAATACATCTGTCCTACTAAAGACTATTTTCTAGAGTTTATTCAGATTTGAAACTGGTATCTATTCAGCCCAAACAATGTATTTCAACAAGAATTACATGCTTTTGCTATCAGAAAAAAAACCCCAAACTAATGACCTTTCACTAATTTGGAAACAATTACGCACTACAATGGTTGGATTCCTGGGACCCTTACAAACTACCAGCATCAGCATGAATAATTTTTGATCTAGACATTAATTTATCAGGGGAGAAATTTGTATGAATTCAAGGATAATAAACTTGAAATATAATAACTGTTAAGATCAAAGAAAAATGTAAGGTATGCTAAACATCATACTCAGCCATATCATCTTTCCCCCTAAAAGCTCAGAGGATCATGGACATTACTGTTCTTCACACTACCTGAAATTAAAGCTACTCTTGAAGATTGTTATTTGTAATGCTCTGTATAGTACCACAAAATTTCTAACACTGTCCTCCATGTTCTCTGCTATGGACATGTCTAGAAAGTTTGTGATTTCGAATGTCTGTCTTAGCAAATATGGTTTCCTCCCTGAGCAAGCATTATAAATTTAACATTGTGTGGTGTCCTTGGCTTTCACACCAGATGTATTTCTTAGCACTGATTTTTATCCTAAGAGCAGTCTAAGAAATAATGTACTCCCAAGCCTGTGACAAAGGATTTCTAAATGTGATTGTGTGTCTTCCTGTGTTAACTGTGATTTGAAATGGCATCTCCCTTTTGTTCCATCATAGTAAATCTTCACTCTTGCATTAGTCTTAGCTTGGTTCATTTGCAGATCATAAATACACCAGCTTTTATACTTACTCTAAAACATTTAAACTGAAGATAATCAGTACTTTAAATACTAGTGTATCTAGTCAGAAATGCAATAATGGTTCAATATTTAACAGCAACACCTACAAAGATTTTAGGGGATTTCCTCACCTTTCTTCTGTATTCTTTGACCTATTATCCACTATTTCATTCTTCTTCATTTTACTGGTAATTATCACATGGAGTTGCAATGGTTTATACCTGAGAGAGGTTGATTTTTACATAATTCTTGAAAATAATATTATAAAATGCTTTGGTGCTATTTGATTGGGAGAGTAGGGGAATACTTCAAAGAGCTCTAATTCCCTTAGGGTTTACATACTTTAAAATAAAAGTGTATCTGTATTGCCAAGAGGGGGTGAAAAAAACCCAACAGACCTTCAAATTAATATTACATTGGCAGCAAGTTTTTACAGACTATTTTCAGGGCTATGTTCTGACTCCCAGGCTTAATGAACAGTTTGATTTAAAGTTTAAAATTATTAGGTGTTCATACCAGAGTAATAAAAAATGCAGTTTATAATATTCCTATCGAGCATATAAAACTATTCGTCTTCCATAACAACACACTTTTTAAGTAGCCTGACCTCTTCAGATACATAAGAACATGGAATTAGTGCAATTTGTCACAGGTCCTTTACATTTTAATAAAATGTAATTAGTTGTCTGTTTAGTCTAATTAAGTTTGAAATCCTGATAGTTCTTGCTCTCTGGTATAGATCACAGCTCCTTATTTGAATTGCTAATACTGGACAGAGTGCCTCCATACAAGAAGAAGTTAAATCTGTGTACTTTTGAAGACTAGGAGTTACTAAAATAACCTGCCAATATTTGCATTAAGTTTTCCAAGCCTTTTTCATCAATTTGTGACAATATATGGAAGTCAATAATATAGGAGAGTCAATGTGGGAGAGTTTGGGAAACAGATGGAATTATTGTACAGTCTAATAGTACTATTAATGATCACACAACTGAATAATTCTGGTTAAGCCATATTTCTCCTATTTCAGACATGATTTAACAAATGAGTTACAGACTCATCCCAATGCAGATGTACATCCTTTGTGTTCTTTGAAGTTAACCTGCACCTTATGAAGAATGAAGTGAGGTGTTAAACAGGCGACCTTGAAAACATGACGTTTTAGTGATTACAGAAAGGTACTGGCTGCATGGAAGTAACACTGAACATTGAGGCAAAATCTCCAGAATAGTTAAAAGATGTTAAAAGCACTGAAATACAAATGTCAAGGGTTTTTTTCAGCTGTATGATATGACAGTATGTATTGATTTTAATGCAAATTATTACTTTAAAATATGATAGATTCATTTTATATTCTCCTCAGGATGATTTTAATTACTTAGAGGACTGAATTTGCAGATAAATGACACAATTCAACTGAATAGTAAATAAAGTGCATATTTGTCATTCTGCCTTCTCCTGAATAAAATAATTGTCTACAAATATACCATGAAACTTAATGATCTTCAGACCTGTGGAAACAGGAGAATGTAAAAATCTGTACAGAAAAAAAGAGCATGCAGAGAACAGAAACCATTCAATGAAGTGTTGATTTATGTTCAAATAGAGCATATATAATACACATTTAATTGAAGGTTTTGCCAGTTGAAATAATATATATATTTTAATCCTGAAAAGAGGAATAATTTCACAGTCTCAGGTTCTGTGCATGGCTCTCCCACAATGCCAAGTGAGGGGACGTATAAATCTCACCTACTATAACACATAGACACTTACAGGGACAGCACCAAAGCAAATATGAAGTAGAAATTATTTTTTATTACTTTAGGTATTTCTAGCTGTCAGATAAAAATGAGAGCATTGCTAAAAATTTTACAAAATGACAGCTATGCCTTATGAATAACTTCTACAGTTTGATATATGAGGCAGAAAATGTGAAAAATATTGTGAGGCACCACCTCGACACAATGATGGAATGCTACAGGAAGCATGCCAACTCCATAAGAATGTAGTAGACCACTGTTAAATAAAGGAAGGAGACTTTAGGTCCAGCCAAAAAAAAACCAAAAAAGAAACAACTAATCACTATGTCTTTAAAAGAACAAAAGTTGCAAATTTTTTTAGACAGCTGCCCAAGTTCCGATGGTATAGTTTGAACAGGATTACCCCTTGGAGTTTCAATCGGTACAGAGGGTTTTGCAAACATTTTTATTACACCCTTTACAAAACGTAACGAGTGTAATACAAATCAGAGGGCACGGTAATCCCAGCATCACAGATTTTTTTACAACTGACAAGGCATTTTTTAAAAGCACTCAGATAAAGCATGTGAAGGCTCAATAGGCAGTAATGTGGCTAAAGCAATTTAAAATAGCTGTTATAGTTTTATTTGTCAAAGTCTGCTCCGAGCCTGACTATAAGCAGTGAAAAGTTGAAAATTATTAAGTACCAAACCCACTGAACATTCATTTAAATGCACACTTGACATCATAGACACATAGATGCATAAAATAGATGCTTCTCTAAGTTTCATACTTCAGTATTGTTCTGTGCTCCCCCTTAAAGCCAGAGCCCCATGTGAGCCCCAGTTTGTGCTTAAAAGAAGTTTAGAGAATATCAGATGGAATAAGGCCTACAAAATCTCATTCAAGCAGAAAGAACTCATCTTACTAAGTTCAGGAAAAAAGTAAGGTCAAATCACATGACAACAGATTTAGAAATATGTCAAATTTGTTATTAAGTGATAGTAAGTAATAGACCTCTACTGGGGAGTAAGGAGATTAAATACGGCATATCTGGGAGGTGAGAAGCAATCTTTCATTTAGACATGAGGAAAACTTTTTTAACCACAACATTGCAGACATGCTTAGAATCATAGAATCATCTAGGCTGGAAAAGACCTCTAAGATCTAAGACCTCTAAGACCTGTGAGAGGTGCTTTCAACATATTTGTTTCAGAGCACATAAGCACATAAGAAGATCTTTATAAGATCTTTAGAAGACCCTTCTAGCTCTAGAACCTTTCAAAGTGCTCTAGTCATAGAAAGAAAAGTCATTCCTAATAAGCAGTAACATACGGAGGCAAGCTAGGATCAATAGCAACTTAGGAGATTGTTTCATTTCATAGCATATATTTTAGGTGAAATAATTTTTGTGTGCCTATAAAGAAAAATCACAGCTAGAGTTCTTACATTAATATATTCTAAATTAGATTGTGCCAGATGAGAAAGTCCAGTGAAGAATTTGGGCATTGTAGACAGTAGCTGACATGCAGGTACGATTGATGTCTACCTTCCCTCCAAGGCTAAATGGAAAGCTGGCAAATGCCACATATACATAATGCCTTGAATTTTAAGCCAAATTGCTTTTCAGACATCCTATTTGACATTTCCCCCTCATACTTCAAATTATTTCTTTTTGCATGTTGCATGTTTATAGAACATGTTTTGCTGTATAGTCTGGTTTTATCACATCTCCTTTAGGCTTTCTCCAGGCAGCTGCAGTTATAATTAGGCCAAAAAGCACTGCTTGTAGCAGAGATGAAATAGAGATTGCCCCTGTCAAAAAAAAAAAAATGTTGAAAAAAAGAAAGCCAACAAAAAGAGAGGCCTTTGAATTGAGTCATTAGCAGTACACTGAAATTTTATTCCACTCACTCCAAAGTGCCACCCAGGCTATTGCTGCTAAGAGGTAGCAAAATAATAAAGGAGAACTTTGGTTTTTCTGATATGCGCTAGAAACTTAAAATAACAAAAGCATGGAAAGGATTTAAAAGCTCTCATTAGCATATGGATGGTCTTGCTGGAGCAGTCTAATAAGATTCAGGGAAGATATGAGTTGTGTGACCTCAGGAACACAGATCTCAGGATATGAGAGATGCCAGGTACACATATCTCAGGACATGAGAGATGCCAGTGGAGGTTTTACCCAGTATCTCCTGTGATTCTGCCATGCTGCTGACTCTGGTTTATCACATTCCATGCCTGTTACTGAACAAAATAACCTGATCTATGCTTCAGGGCTTCCTTCTATTCCTGCTTCTGTGTCATCAAAATAGAAAAAAAAAAAAAAAAATAGTAGCAGTGTTTATAAGCTTATGGGATATGTATTTACTCCTGGGAGACATACACAAAGCTTAGGGCAATGAATATGTGTGATATTTTCTGTTACAGTCAGAACTCTAACTGCTATTTCTGTGTCTGTATTACAAGAACCTGGTGAGCCAAGGTGTAGCTGAGTGGAAAACAAGGAACTGCAGCAGTTCCTGGCAATCAGGAAACAGATACTTGTTTGCTTAAATACTACTAAGCACAGCACATTGATTTGCACTCTGTCATCTTCACATGTAAGGAAAATTGATAAAATCCTGTGTAAAGAAGGTGGAACTCCAGATATTGATCCCCAGATTCATATTGACAAGTTCAGGTTAAAACATAAATATAACCAGCCTGAGTTTCACCTCAAGTTAAATCCTTAGGCAAGCTGACAATATTTGAAAAGTGAAAATTTGCCTAGAGGCAAAACACTTTGTTGGAGCTGTAGCACTCCAAATAAAAACAAAGATGTGTGAGTAGCTGTAAACAGCCCAGCAGGCATTGACCCTGTCATTCCACTTCTCCATAGGAAAAAAACCAAACCAACAAATAAACAAAACCTGCCAAAACCCCAAGAGCTAGCAATCTCATATCCGTCGGATATCCTTCTTCTACAAATATTTGAATATTAGGCTAACATTTGCATTTTCTTCATGCCTGAAGAGTAAACCAATCTTGAAATGGATATGGATTTTTCTTTCAATATTTGGACACTGAAGAACCAGTGCTTCAAGAGTTTTCCATTTTAAGATTAAACTAATTTGCATCAACTTGTTTTACAGCAATCAAATTTAATATTATAGGAAAATGCTCATATAAAATTCTGATTCCATGGTCTACTCTGAAATATTTCATTTAACCTTTCCCCCATTAACATTTTTGAAATCATATTCAATGCACTGGTCATGATGCAAACTGTCCTGGAGTTATGTCTTTGAAATACACAAAATAACTCTGTATTAATAATACAAAAGGAGTTATGATGAATAAAGGTGTTCCTTCCCAGCTCTGGCAAGTATTGGAATATACAAAAATTGATTGATGCATTGAACACCCATTTATTTTGGATAAATTTTGTTGGTGAAGTCCTGATAGGATTCTTCCCTATGCTAGATTCTCCATGCTAACTATTAAATCCAGAAGAAAAAACATCAAGGAGCACTTGGGGGGATTGAAATTGCATCACAACAGATAATGTGATACAACCCTGCTGAAAACAAGATGAAACAAAACTGCTTTAAGCTGTTGAAGTCTATCATTAGAGCCAGATCTAACTTGATATTGAATGCTACTTACTTTCATATCCATGTTATCCAAGAAACATCTTGATGTGAAGACAACAAATAGTTTTAACTATTATTACCATCACCACCTTATTTCTCAAAACTAGATGAAAACCTTAAATGTTGAACCTCTCATTAAACACTTACCATGTCTCATTACCATACTTAGGTTTCCAAAAGTACTGAAACAGAACTTTATTTAATATCAGAACTCAATAGGTAACTAGCACAAACTAGAAATCACAGAATAGCTTATATGTATATAGTATAATAAAAGCAACAAATATCTACACTCCATCACACAGCCATTGCATGCAACCACATAAATCTTAATTCTGAGTGGCTGTATTGATGCAACTGCAAGGAGGTCTTTGCAACCCTCTGTCCATCATTAGCTTGTAATTAATCTCTCCCATTTAGTCTAGAACTCTTGCTGTCTTGCTAACTGAAAGTACTAATCAAACAAGCAAACAGAGGTCCTGGAAGCATTAGAGAAAAGAACAACATGCAGGAAACTTTAACCCTCTTACTTTCTCTGCCACCACTCTCCTGGCACTTTCACTTTGGGACTCTGCAAAAGGGAAAGAAAATACACATTCTTTTCAAAACATTCAAATTCAAACCACCAATAACATGAGAGGTGGCAAGAGGAGAACTGCTGCTAACTGGGATCATAGGATATAACGATTCCTGTGTTATAAAATTAAATCAGGTCAAACCAACATTGTCTCAAATTCACTTCATAACCCAGTTCAAAGCTGCTTCTTGACACTGACAGATGCTCATTGTCTGAGAGCAATACAAATGCATGCTTCAGTTTACACCTCCCAAAACAGTAATGATTTAGGCAATGCACTCACAGGTGAGACTTAGCTTTTCATTTTAACCCCTTATAAAAAAGGAGGTTTTTTCCTAAAAAAAAAAGCAAAACAATATTTCTCTTCGATAGGAGCTATAGGTTAGTTATAGGATAATATATTAGCTCATACATGAAGGAGTGCTTGATCACCTTTTTCTCCCCCTAAGAGCATAAACATTATAGAAATAAAAACTATTATTAAAAACATTTACCTGTATTTCTCATGAGAGTTGCAATGAATCAGAGATTATTGTCTTTAAACTTATTTTGAATTCTACACATTGAATTTTTTATATATGGAAATCTTAATATTTGCTCTCTCTAGAAAAGCTTGGCTGATCAGCAATCCAACAGTCATCTCCTTGCCCTGAAATAAAATTCAAGGCATTTAATTAGTTATTATTTACTATATCTTTACTTAGGTATACTTGCTGACTTCAGTGGGAGTTAAATAGAGCAGGAACTGGAAATAAAACTCGATGAAGACATTAACATTTGGTCACCTGGAAATAATATTTGGTTTTTTTCTTGGCTCACTTTACACAGCTGCTGCTGAACGAAACAGGCAATAGTGCAGTTATTAACAGAATATTGCAAAATGAATAGTTTATAAAATCCTCTAGAGAGATTGAGGGGGAATACCTGATTTTTTTTCTGAACTGTACATTGAAGTTCTGTCATCAGACAGTAAGAGTCTAGCAGGATTTCAGCTGTGTCAGAGGGGACTACCCAAATGCTTTTGACATATTTGAAAACCTCTTGGATACACTGAACAGAGAAATTCAAGTAAGTAGAAACTATAAAACGAACTTCATTACACATTGCTGAGTTTTCTGCTCAAACCACATCACAGCAGGAACTCCTAAGCACCCCTTGTTTTGTATGGACTGAGTACACAGCTCCTGCTCTCATTCTTCCTCTCTTCCTGTAATGCTAAAAAATAGGCGTTTTGGCTCTTTGTTTCATGTACCACAGATTTCACTTTTGGCTTGGGTTCTCAGGAGAACACTTTGGACTTGTATTTTACAGGGACATATATAACAGATGTATCATGGGTCCTTCTAGACTAAAAGTCTATATTTATCAGTTACCTGTCATGCTAAATAGGCAGACTTAAGAACTTCTTGTCCTCATTAATCTGTGTTCCTTAGTAAAAAAGCTTTAGCTTCAAATGGTCCTCACTGCTGGTTTCTACTCTGTACATTCCAGTTTCTTTCTTCTCATTGCAATGGGTTGTTTCAGGAAAAGAGTAATAAAAGCAAAGCATAAAATATATCACAGATGACCTTTAAAATATAGCTCTCCAAAAACAATGGAAACTTCTTTAATTCAAACAGGTTTTTTTCCTCCTTCATGCTAAACCAGATGACATCTCAATATCAATTCTCTGAAATGTCCAAGTGATTTACTCATACTCTTGACTGACAGAAGCACTGACTGCCCATGCAAACTGAGTATGCACAACAAACTGGCAGAAGGTTTCCAAATCTAAATGTGCTACCTGTCAGATTTTGAAATAGAATTTCAGCGCAAACCAGGGACATTGTACCTTTAACTCCTGTAGGTAGTAAAAGACCATAGGAAGTTCTGAGGTATTTCTGTATCTATGTTTCTTTAATTGACCAGCTATTTTTATTATATTAAAAGCAACAGGCACCTGTGCAACAGAGCAATGACCTCATTTGCAACATAAAACTTCTGTGTTTCTCTTCTCCCCACTCACATGTGCTTTCTTGTTCATGAATGTGTCCTCTGCCATATGAAGACATCATAATGGCAAGCTTACTGGCTAATTTCAGCCTGTTTCTTTGTATTGTCTTGGGGTGACTTTATGATGTGCATTCCCTATTGCCATTATATGCCCAGACATCATTCCTGAGCCTTTCTGTGTCTTTGAAGCAGGGTGTGAGATAAAGAAAAAAAAGCCAGACAAACTTTTCAAAGCAGTTTGTGCTCCAAGGTCACTCTACTCCTCTGCATGCTTCTGTGGTGGCAAGAGCAGAGGAAGCACCCTCTTCCCTGCTTTTCAGCCAGCTTTCGGCTCTGTTTCTATGGAGAGAGATGGGGAGTTAAACTTCTTTTCCTGGGATTTGCCTTCTTCTTCTTCTCTTCTGGAACTATTCAGAACACACCAGGAGACCCTACACCACTGGCCTAGAGTGGGGACCCACAATGACCCATCCCCAAAGAGGGGAAGAGACCACAGCCACAGAAAGGACTCTGAAAATTTACCAAGTTCTCTCCACAGCAAGAGGTTTTATTATTTAGCATTATTCTTTTCCCATTGTGCATTGTGTCTGTCAAATACATAGGTTTTTTCACTTCCCTTTGAGGAAAAATTCTTTCCAAAGCTGGTGGGGGAGGGACAGCTGAAACCTACCTTCTACCAGAGGATGTTCCTTTTGGATGTTCCTCCGAATTTGTCTCTAATGGTACAAGTATTTATATTATGCTCCTTCTGCTGATTCTGTACAACAACCCACAGATGGCAAATTACTCATTTTCTCAACCATTCAGTCTAGATCAGGCCTTAAACCTCTTTGAGAAATCACCAAGTCCTTGAAATTTCAACATTTGGCAGCCTGAGCCACCCATGTCCAAACGTATGAGCATTCTTTTGTGTCTTCTCAGATTTTACAGCACCACTGCTGTGCATTCTTAATGTGCATTCTTCTTTCATAGGCTGGATTCCAAACCTACCTTCCACAAAGATGCAGAACATAATAGTCATCTAAGTTAAAATTAAATGTCATTAAAGTTATGTTACGTTTGTATGTCTCTGGAAATTAACTGATAAGAAAAAAGAATAGTTTACTTGGTCTATTTGGTTTGGCAAAAAAATTGGCCAATAAATGGGGATAAAAACCAACACAGCATCCCAACTGCTCATTGCTTAGGCTCCTAAGAGGCTCCAGTCTTGTATGATTGTTGTAGTCACTGAACTTGCCACTGAACCAGGGAAAATGTATGAGGTCAGTTGGTGGAAAAATTCAGGGAATTGAGAAATGCTTCCCCTGTGGTTCTGTAAAGGAACAGCCTCTTCTCCAGTCTGCGCGGGTGAATTGTAACTGTATCCCCCAGACTCTGTGAAAATACTACATCTCCCAGCAGCCTGTGGCTGTTTTATGCCCTGGCTCTCTGTCCCGCCTCGGTCCTCTGCCCTGCCCCTTCCCTATCCCCATTGGTATTTCTCCCGAGCCCCACCCTCTACCGCCCCCGTTCCCCCATCCATTGGCTCCCTTCCTCGACCCTGCCTTTGTACCGCCCCTGGGGCGTGGAACCGAGTTGGCAAAACCGGATCTGACACGTGGCCAGCTCTCTTGCCCTTGCCCTTGCCCTGGCTCTGCTTGGCCCTTTGACGAAGCATTAAAACCTGTGGAACCTCGGTCAGAGTAGAGCTCCTCTCTCTCGTCTCTGGTAATATTTTAGCTATCTGGCAAGGTGTGGGGATGGTGCCATCTGTGCCTATACAGCTGCACAGGGTAGAAATAGAGGAAGGCTAGCAGATTCACTGCACCCGATCTGTTTCTCTCAAGGGACAGTTTGGGGAACAAAGCAACCTCTCTGCCTGCCCATAATCTCCCCACAAACCTTTTAAATTTTTTATATGATAAGCACCCAATACACCCTCGGGACTATGAGCAGTCCAAACAAAAAGATGAATTAAGGAGAATATTTTACATTTCAGAGTTGTACAGATGGATTCTAATTGATGTTAGGTTCTAGTTAATTTGAATTAAACTAAAAGGGAGGGCATTTGTGGATGCAGGGAGAGAAGTACAGAACAAATCTGAAAATGTTTGATGTGCAGAAATTCCTGTTATTATGATGAGTTGTTTCTTCAAACTTCACATTAATACTTGTCCCTGTGAGCAAATATTTTGGTTGTGTTTGCAGGCAGATTCAGAACTTAGTCAGAAGGTACAGCGGTGCCTGCAAGAGATAACACTGAAGTGGTGTCTTACAGTTGTTCTTTACTACACAAGTTTGCTGTAGCTCATGATCGTTCTTTTACCAATACCAAGACTTCTTAAAAGAGATGACAGATTGCACTTCCATCATCTACTTCAACAGACAGAGCTGAGTTGTTCCTGATTGTATACAATCACTCCACACAAGTAAAGAGAAGCTGCTACAGACAGTTTTTAGAAAAATGTCTGAAAGGGAAAACAAAGGCCCTGTCAGCCATCTCTGTCTCTTAGTAGAATGAATTATTCCTGATATAATTCCTCATTTATTAAAGTCTATTAAAAAAAAAAAAAAAGAAAGAACAACAACAACAAAAACCACAAACAAACAACCCCAATTAAAAAAACCAAACAAACAGATTGTTTTATGTGGAGTGCTTTGGTGGGTTTGGGGGTTTGTTTTTATGAGTTTTGGTTGGTTAGTGGCTGTTGTTGCTTAACCAGACCTTTCCAGCTAATTACATCCCTAAGTGATACTCAGGGCTAGCAGACATTTTAGAGACTCACATAAATTATCTTCCTTTCCCCAGTCTAAGGGAAACCATACCAACACTACAGCAGGGTATTCTTACTCCCTTTCTCTAAATGGTAAGTACATAATCTATCCAAGCTAGGCAACATGTTCATCCATACTCAAAGCTGACAACTGTGCTACAGTGCTGAAGTCCACAAAAGCCATCAACAAATGCCTCCGTGACACTGTAGAGGAGACCAGCTTGTTTCACAATAGACTTATGAGATAGTAGATCACACTGTCCTTATTTAAACCACTCCTCAGTTCTTTGAACACTGTTCAGTGTCTGATTTCACACTAGGGATTTATCAGAGAGGAAGCTGTTACTGGAAAATACATCTCAGTTTCTAATTACTTGACTTTTCTTATCTTTAGGAAGTGATAGGAAAACAGGGAGTAGTTTCTACATGATCCATATATTTTGTTTCCTTGGCAGAGGAGTTGACTTGAAATTAGAGGCTGAAGGCTGAATTCAAACTCTCCTCTTCTCAATGCTCAATGCCTTTAAACAAACCTCTTTACTTTCAAAGTAAACAAACTCCACTTGCAATACCCCATTGTGTACTCAGAGGGTCACTCCTATTTCACCCCACGCACTGAATACTAGGGTGAAACCAAGATTATTTTGCTCTTGGGTAGACGCAAAGGAGAAAATACCAATGAGATACTCTCAAGAGGTAAAAACCACACAAACTATACTGGCACAGTTTAGAAAATTAAGAACATTGGCAAAAGAGTACATACAACATAACATCACTTATCAGAGCACAGACTTAGCTCATTGGACATAGAAAACCTTTAAACCCATTTGACGTTACATTCTGTGAGAACAGAGAAGAAGAAGAAGAAGAAAGGGAGAAAAACAGAAAGACAGGTGAGGTATAGAAAAACAGACATAGCTAGCAACTCCTGGGTTCCAGTGATGTAAAAGTTCAAGATGAAGGTACAGTTAAAGGACAACGTGCTTGCCTCCTGGTGACCCTTAAACCTTTTTGGCCCATTCTGGGCCTTCCTCCCTGGTAGGATTTCTTCTCACTTGGCCACTCAGGGACTGGGTTAGGGAGCATTGCAGCTGTTTCCAGTGTGCTCTGGTTGGCAGACACTGCGGGACTGGGCGCTACTGGGGGCAGGGCACTACCATACCCAAGCAAGGTCTGACCCACCCCCTATCACACATTCCAGGCCCCCAAGATGTATCAAAACAGATCACTTTTTCCAGTCTCTGACAACTACCCCAAGCCAAATTGGAGTAGGGAGCTGAAATCAGAATACAGGAAGAGAGTACCTGGTATTTTATACTTTGTGGGCTTACTAACATTTTGCTCACATGAAGTATGCCTTGGAACTCAAGGGTTTGAAAGAGAATTTACTATTTATCATAATGACCCTTGAGAAACTCAACTTCCCAGCACCTCATCAAGGTGCTGCAGTGTGAGCTGCCTAGATTTCAAGAATATTCTAACAAGGATTTAAATATTTATGCAGTCTTTTACTTCAAGATTTCCAACATATTTAGCAAATTAATATAATGTAAAGTAATTGTTAAAAACAGAATACAATTTATTGCTGTGAATTTTGAAGCAACTGTAATACATTATCACTCCTAGCACTGCTACAGGAATTGCAAATGGAAAACATGCCATCCAAAGTTATTTGTTTTCTGCAATAGGCAGAGACACATTTTCAGTGTCAAATGCCTTTGGACATTTAATTTGAAACCCAAGCTACCTTATAGTTAACTATCTTGGAGTAATAATGATAGAGCACCAAAGCATTTTATTTATAGAAATTGATTTTTCTGGTTGACTTAAGTAAATTAAAATACATCTTATGGTCAATACCTCATACTTGGAAACTGTCTTTTCTTTATCAAACTCTTTGGTCTGTTCAAGGGCTGAATCCTCCATGCATTCTGATTGGGATAGTTTGTTTTTTGGTTTGTTTGGTTTTTTTTGTTTTTTTTTTTACTGGAGACGTAGTTAAAATATTGAGAAATTTAAATACATGTTCAAGTGTTTTGGTTTGAAAGACAGGT
>VXAC01005771.1:303319-372055 GCA_013399225.1 Rhipidura dahli | reverse complement strand
GACACCGAGCCTGGTGCCGCGGCCGCGCCCGACAGCCCTCGGCCGCCCTCCAGCCTCTGCAGCAGCCCCGGCTCCCTCCCGCCCGACAGCCTCCAAGCCTTCCCCGGCCTCGACTCGCCCAGCATCCAGTGTGACAGCCTGGAGTGTCCGCCCTGCTCGTGCTGCTGCTGCTGCCGCCGGAACGCGGGCTCGGCCGCAGCCAGCGAGGACAGCCTGCAGGCCCCTCTCGCTCGGGGCTCCGGCACACGGTGCTTCGGCGCGCACCGCGCCTCCAGCGACCTCTCCGACAGCCTGGAGTCCTTCATCCAGCACGACAGCCTCCAGTCGCTCTCCAGCCTGTGTGTAAGCTCCTCCAGTATCAGCGGTGATAGCCTTGAATCTCTTTCCAGCTTGAGCCTCGGTGCCACCAGCCAGCACAGCGATCTCGAGTTCATCGGCCACTGAGCCTGCCTTCAGCTTCCCATACAACGCCTTACTGCTGGCTCTCTGCCAGCTGCCGTGAGAGCTGCCGGGCTTCTGCCCTTCGTTCGAATGTCGCGTTGTTCCAGGTGACCCTTGCTGCATCCAGTGCAATAACCTCAGACCTTACTGTGGTGCCATTCCCAAGTTCAGTGCTTCGGAGGGGCAGTGCTCGTTGTTACCTGCAGTGTTAACGCTGATTTTTTGCCACCAGTTAAGAATGGAAGTGCGTGGTCCTCGGAGGAATCCCAGCTACCTCTCAGATCTCTATGAGAACATGTTAAGGGCTGAAGGAGCAGTGGGACGAGGGCAGCAGCAGCCCCCAGCAATCCATACAAGTAGCAGCAAGACTTTTTGGAGCAGTGCCCCAGCCAAGGAGAGCCCCCCGCCAAAGCATCCTCCGAGCAGCACCTCCTCCAGCTGTGACCCAGCCCTGCGGCCCATCATGCGCCGCCGAGCGAGGTCCCTGCCTACATCACCCGAGAGGAGGAAGAGAGCGGCAGTGCAGTGTCAGGAGCCCGGCTGCCAGAGCCGCATGAACCGGGTCAGGTTTGCTGATGCTTTAGGCTTGGATCTTACTGAAGTGAAAGTCTTCCAGACTGGGGAGGATCCATCCATCCCTTTGCATGTCCTTTCCAGGCTCTCCATAAATTCAGACCTCTGGTGCAGCAACTTGAACTTGGAGTTTACTATGCAATGCTTGGTCCCTGACTTCCAGCAGCCTGCAGACTGTCTGGATTTCTCGTCCCGACTCCAGGAGCAGCAGGTGTGTCTGGAACGGGTGACCAGCTCAGATCTGGGGCTCAGTGGCACCATCCAGGTTCTCAATGTTGCTTTTGAGAAGCAGGTGTCTGTGCGCTACACCTTCAACCAGTGGGAAAGCCTCCATGAGGTGTGTGCTCGTTGGCACCGGACCATCCCAGAGAAAAACGGGCAGGATCAGGTTGATGTGTTCACTTTCTTTCTTCCTGTGCCTCCTTTCCTTCTTCAGTTGAGCAGTCTAGTCCAGTTTGCAGCAAGGTACCAAGTCAACGGCCAGGAGTACTGGGATAACAACAGAGGCAAGAACTACACCCTCACCTGCCGGACTCACCCCCTGAGGCTGCCGAGGGAATGTGAGGAGAGCTGGATCCACTTCATCTGAACAAAGGGGGTGGTGCTGAGCAGCGTGCCAGTGGTCTCGGTGGCACTCTGTCCCTTGGCATGGCTCTCTGCTCCTATGGCAACAGTCTTTTTGAAACCTGCCAAAAATGGCCAAGTGTCCTAGGGCTGAGAAGCAGCCAGTGACCTGTGCAAACTGTTCTAAACCTCTGGGAAAGTTAAAAGGGCCAAAATACGTAGTGAGATACAATCATAGAAAGGTCATGTGGTTTTTTTGAGTGTATGAGTCGTTGCAGCATGGTTCCAGGGAATGCTGTGAGGCTTCCAGAGAGGAACACAACACATCTCTCGTTGCTAGCGATACTCTTGGTTGCATAGAATGTTTCTAACTGATCTCTCTTACCATTTTCTACTGTTTGTTTTCTAAGTGGACAGTGTGGCTTTACAAGTTTTGTTTCTAATTTTGTTTATATTACCTCACCAAGTCAGGGCACTGTTCCATTTATGCATAATTTGGATGGCAGTCACTGTAGGGAGTACTTGTGTTTATATATATATATGTTATTAAGGCTGTAACCACGTTAAATATTTCCATTAATATTTGAGTTGGAAATGAAGTGCTACTATAAGCAAAACATACATGAAAATGTGCCATCAGCCCCTCTGTTTCCCTTGGGGAAAAAAATAAAAGGTGCATTTTCTTCCCTCCGCCTTGCAGCAGGAGTGATTGTTACTAAAGTGTGTGTAAGGCAGATCTGCCTGGGANCCTCCCGGGAGGCACCGGCGACTCCCGCCGCCGCTGTCACCGCGCTCCGCAAGAGCCGCTCCCGCATCCCCCGCCGATCCTTGCCCCCAGCCCGGTACCTGCCCTTCCTCCGCGTCCGTCGCCAGCGGCAGCGGGGGCGGTGGCAGCAGCGCTGCCCGAGCGCAGGAGCCTGGGGGCCGGGCNTTCCCTTGGGGAAAAAAATAAAAGGTGCATTTTCTTACCTCCTCCTTGCAGCAGGAGTGATTGTTACTAAAGTGTGTGTAAGGCAGATCTGCCTGGGAAAATCTCTTTTCAAGTGATGCCCAAGTAGGTTTTTCTCAAGGTGATGGTAGAGGAATTGTCTTCTCTTGGTGCACCTGTTTTTACTGAGGGAAATGTGAGCAATTTTGGACTTGTGTTGCAATTGCAGTTGAAAATCTCAAAGCACTGTATGAATGTTCATGATTTTATCACTGTTGCTGGTGAAATTATAAATCAAGAAATGGATATGATATAAATATATATAAGGAAAAAAAATAGTACAGGGAGCAGGGTACAGAGGCTTGGAATGGCATTCCAGAGCCCTGAATCCTGGCTGTTCCCAATGTTCCAGTGCTACTACAGAATTAACTTTGACTTCTTTATTTAACTACTTGCTATTATAAAACAGCTGCACTCTCAAGACTGCAGCCTTTGCAACACAAGCTGGAACTTCAAAGCACTTAATTTGGTAAACTGCTACTTACACAGACCCATAAACAGAATCCCTTCTGCTGCAGGGAGAGCACAGGAGCACTGTTAGACCATCTCCCCATGCTTCTTGCTGTATTATTTTCATTCTGTGGTTTTAGTGTGGTTTAAGATTTGCAACAGGCTTAACTCTATTAAGTGAAAGCTTGTCCATAATTGTTTCCCTATATATTCATTACTGCATGGAAAGTTTAGCTGTATATGTGTAACACAGACTTTCAGAGCTGGCTGGAAATACTAGAAGAGCTGTGTTTTAGGACTATGGTATGAAAATCAGGCCACTTATCTGGGCATCATTGTTTGGATTGGTGCTTATTTATCAAAATGATTTTATGTTTGTAAAATCACAGTTGTAAACAGCCCGTGGCCAATTATATATTAGTCTGAAAAGTCCACTGAGTAATTCTGGAAGTGCAGAAACACCAAGAAAATTAATTTGTCTGGCAATTGAGTGCTGCTTCTTTGTTGTGATACCCATTTAGCAAAGCTGGGCTTTCAAGTGAGGAAGTGGCCTCATTCCATTGGTCTCTGGCTTTAGAGAAACCAAAGTCTGGAATGAGGTTTCTGTGAGCTGCTGAGCACCTTTTGCAGAGTACTCAGAAAGCTCAGTCCTCTCTGAATGTACACACACATGCACAGAAGGACTTGTGCTGAATAAAATGCACTATTTCCAAGTATTGTTCCCCCCTCTTCTCCCCTCCCACATTATTGTATTTCTTCCATCAGCAAACACAGCACACCATAAAACCCCTCCTACCAAACACCAGTTCACAGTGGCTGTTGCTGGAGCTTAGAGCAATACTTGGTTTCCTGGCAGAAGGGTGTTGCTGTCTTCTGGGACAGACTGTCATGTCTGTCATGTGCTAGCAAATGTCAGACTTGAGTGTTCCCTTGGCCAGGTCCGATTCTCTAAAGCTGAGGCTGTCAGGAGAAAGGTTCATGCCAGATGTAGCACAGTGTGAGAGGGGTGAGAAATGAATGCCTCAGCAGTCTCAGTTGGGCTTCTATTGTCATCCTTCCACAACCTCTCAGGGTATTGGCATGTGCAAGGTCTTGAATACTAAATACTGCAGCATTATCCCAAGTTTCCTTTAGCTCTCTCTGCTGCTCTGCACTGCAGGAGGAGGACTGACAGTTCAGTTCCTGTCAGTGCAGTTCTCCAGCTCTGCTGGCTCAGTGGAGCTGTGCAACTGAGAGCCATCTTCAGGTTAAGCTGCTAAACGTTCACACCAGTACTGGCACCTGTCACAGCAGAGCTGGTATTTGCACTTAGGTTTTCTTGCCACACTCAGTAATGAACATCAAATGGTTCGTGGTTGTCAAAAATAGGATTAAGCCGTTTAGTGCTAATATGCACCTGTTGTGAAAGTAAACTTTACACCACATTTATATCTTCTCAGGACAACTTGACTGCTTGCACTGTGTTTAAATGGAGCACTTCCCTTTTAATAAGGATTTTGTAAAAGTGAATTCTTCACAAGGGTTATCACCATATAATGCACTTTTAAAAACATGTATTTATTATTGTCATATAGTAAATGAATGTCTAGTAGTCCACAATTTCAAGGTTCTTTCAAGCATGTTTTTTAAAGAAACATGAAATCCATGTAAATGAAAAGGGGTTGTCTTTCCTGATTAAATGTCTTGTCCAGAATAAAGTACATTACACAATATATCAACAAAGCACATATGCTGGACAAAAAGTCTAGCAGTTGTCCAATTGCAAAGTGCTTAATTAATTTTAAAAAGCAATAATAAAACTATGGCTATTGTAATACAGAAGATCAAAATAAAAGCTTTTCACAATTTTCTGTTGTTTTTGTCAATGATACAGTAATATGCATCTACAGTCAGTAACTACAGCACTAAATGTAGTGTATCATCCGTGCTCAGTTGTACTATACAGCTGGTAAAGACTTAGAACTGCAAGTCTAAGTGATTATTCATTTGGCAGCAGGAGTGTAACATTAGTACTGACTTCTTTCCCAACTTCTTTCTCCCTGTGATCTCAGATCTACAAGTATGTCAGCTGACACTTGATATTCAAACTGTTGGTTTCAACACTTCTAACCCTTCTCAGTTTCACACACAAGAGCAGCTGTGCCAAAGACTGAAAATACCTTGGCCAGCACAATGTTGTCCATTAACTGTAAGAAGGATAAATATTTGTACTACTGCAGTGAATAAGGCTCCCTGAAAATGGTGCTGCCCTACTCTAAAGAGTTTTGGTTTCATTTTCTCTGGTGTTTTCATGTGTGCCTGAAATGACTGTGGCCAAATAATTTCATTGTTGGTTCCAGTCTGTTTAATACGTAACTCAGTGAAACCTCTGCTGTCTGACTTCCCTTCTGCTAAACCAAACAAAACAGACTAATGTTAGAGAATGAGAAATGAGCTGAAGTAATCTCTGTAGTTTGCAGGAAGGAAAGTGTGTGATCCACTTCTGGACTGTCTGAATTCTCTTTTCCTAGGGAATAAGGCTGGACAGGCTCAGCCTGTGTGTTTGCTCATGTAAGGGAAAACATCAAACTGGCTTTGATTATTTCTGCTTCATATGATGAAAGTACAATTCAGGGTTCAGTTTTCATAGAAAACTTCTGATGCTCCAAGTTCCTCATGCAGTTTTGTCTTTAGGAGGTTTCTCAGTGGAGCTGTTTTACCAATCTGCTTTAGCACTGCTCGCTCCCAGCTCCTCAGTGCAGATATTCCACTTCTCACACCACTTGTCATTTTCTTGCATTACAGTGACATCTCGTGGTATTTTAAATACTTTCTGTACAGCACAGCTTTTGTTTGTTTGATTTTTTTTTCTTCCATTTATAGTATTGAGCTTTTTATCTTTCTCATCTCAGGGATTCAGCCGTGTTATTTTATTTACAATTGCTGCAGGTTTACCTGCTGTGAAAGGTGATTTCTCTCCTAGATGCTCCACTATTGCTGCTTATTCTAGGCATGAACGGAGACCCTATTGCAGTATGTGAGATTCATGGTAAATTTTATCATCTGTATTTGCGGTATGGCAATAGATACAGCAGTACAGGTAAAGCCCCCCTTTGGCACTGTCAGATTCCATTAAAGCACGTTATCCAGTGCACTGCTGGATTCCATTAAATCACGTTATCCAGTGCACTGCTGGATTCCACTTAAGCACATTATCCAATTCCCTCTGTATAATAAAAACCACACACGTCAGTTGAAGCCATTTACACACAGCAGGTCTGTAACGGAGCGTGTCTTTGCACCTACTAGGGCAGTGAAAGGGTTTCTGAATTAAGCACAGGAATGGATTACACTGCTTTAGCAAGCTCATGCCCGGTAATTTCTGTGTGTGCGCGGAAATTGGTTCTAAACACTGGCTGCAGACAAAGACAATTGGCGCTGCTGAAGCTGCGGCCTCCGCGCTGAGGNGGGGCCGGGGAGGCGGCGGGACGGCCCGGCGGGGCCGAAAAGGGGCTTCTGGTTCCTTCTCAGGGCTGTCTGACCGCGCCGGAGATAGGGGACGTGCCACCACAGGTCTCAGTGGAGGCCGTTGCGCTCTTGTGTTGGAAAAAGTAATTAAGAATCGCCCTATATCTGTTATTTCTGTATTACTTAGTACAGGGATAACTAGGCTGCGTTCCCAGTTGCTATTCTACAGAAGCCATTCCTTACCTTTAATCACTCTTTGCTTGGTCTATATAATGTCTGGGATGGGAAGACCAAAGCTTCACATTGCTGACTGTACATGGTTTGGTTGGTGTAAAATATTTCATAAGAGGCATGAACAGTTTCATTGCTTTTCTTAAATGCTCGAAACCACAAATATTTTGCCTGCCCTTGAGTTTTCAAACAGTTCTCAGAAACCTCTGTCACCCAGTTCTTGCTTCTAGCTAGTGACAGTCACTTTACTATCACTGCATGTGTAATCAAGAAGTCGTTTTCCCTGCGTCATTAATGATATTTGTGTTAAATGATTCAATTTACCATTTTATGTCAAGGCCTTCATGGACTTTTGCTGTTCACTCCCATGTCTGGAAAAACCTGGTGTTGAGCATCTGTGCTCTTTCCTTGCTGGGAAATCCTGAGGGTCTTCAGGCCCCTCTGTGCCTGCAGGCATGAAAGTGATTCTTCCTTCCTCCCTTTTGCTTTAAAGAATTGTTTACCACTGCAAGAAAGTTTCCTTATACCCTTATTAAATAGCATTTATATAGCATTTATACTACTGACAGACTTTGGAGTTTTGTAATGTATTTTGACTTGACCCAATGTGTTTGCAAAACCTCTTTAAAGTGTAAGTGATGATTGTTCCCTTTTATGCAGCTGAGTTGGTGAATTGCAAAAATGCCAGTCAGGAATGAGCTGCAGGTATGTGCTGATGGAGCAGAATATGAGTATTGATTGTTTTCATTACTGACATGCAATTGCAAGTAAAGTCTTCAGTGTGGTAGGAAGAAATTTTCCTTTGACATAGCTTAGTGCAAAGTAGCTGGGTGGAAAGCAAGAGAAACTGGAAATTATTGGTGAAAGTAAATCATATACATTTGGCAGAGATGAATCAACTGAGGTGATGCTTCAGATGAAAATGTTGAAATCCTGTTATAATTGATTTAGAAAGAATAAAGGGGCAAAATGCCCAAGGTAACTTAGAAGTGTAAATACTAAATATCCTATGTTAGGGGCATTGATACAACAATCACTTCCGTAGGAATTTTGTTGTAAAATGAGGAAACAAAAGCTAGTTAAGGCAAATAATTAAAATTTCAGTGCATAAATATTTGCAGGATTAATGTATTAGTTAAGGTGCTCTGTACTTAAAGTTTTACATTTAATTCAGATGCAGCAGGTGATTGGGTAAAACCTGCATTGAATGTGTGTTAATTAGATGTGTTATATCAGTGTTAAGCACACAGTAATACAGTTGCTTTGGTTTATTGCTTTCAGTTCGAAAAGTTAATTGATGAAGCTACAAGAAAAAAGGATTTCCAATCCTTAGAACAATTTCTGGCCACAGATGAATGTGAAAATGTCTCTCACAAATGCAGCAAACAGTTTACCAACAAATTGGACAAGCTTCTCTGTTGGGTAATGTAATCATTGCATCAAAGTCATCTACGCCATCTTTGGAAGAGGCTGAAAAAGATTTTTTCCTTTGGCTTGGTTGATACCAGCAATTGGTTTAAGAACCCCAAATAAAATTTAAGAATGAAATCTCTCCTTCAAGCTGCAGTTAGGATGGCTTTTGAGAACAAAAAAGTCATCTGGTTAATTAAATATAGGTTCTTGTGGCACTTTACATTAAAGTTTATGTTGTAATTTTGATTTCAGGCACTTGACAATCAAGAAGTCAAAAGCATTTCTACTTTACTAAATGCTGTTCAGAAGTGTGCGAAAAAAATCAGCATAGCAGGAGAAGATGGGCTCTCAGCAATGATAAAACACGGTCTTGTTGGAAGGATAAGTAAAACCATAAAGCTCCTGTGAACTTCTAAATAAATACATGAACATCAGTGAAGTGCCTAAGCTGAGCTTAAGTGCTTCAGTGCTGAGCAGCTCAGTGTTTGATTTGGTTCTTGATTGGGTCAGAATTAACAATTTCCCATAACTTTGCAACGAACATCGTTCATATTTAAATGCTCTTTGGCAAGGGACCCCTTATAAAGGGATGCTGCTCTGTCCCAGTGAGGGTTTTGCAAATCATGCAATATGTAATTAATTTAGATATGCTTACAGCAATTAAAATAATTTTCATACGAGTTTGCTATGGACTCAGGAATTAGAATTTCCTGGTACCGTTTAAATTTTTTTTTTAATTCCCACAGCAGCGATTTTGTACCAGCTCTTGCAACAAATTTTAGTGCTATTCTGATTATTTGGTATTATTTTAACCTGCGTGTTAGAAACATTAATCATTTGTAACTCAGCAAATCCTGAACAGACACCACTTCTTAACTACTTTCACCAGAGATTTCACTGGAGAAAATTAATGGCAATGTCAATGAGAGTTAGTTGCTTTCTCAGCTGCTTTAATAATAAACAACAAAACCAGGATGATGATAACTTTATCCTTGTATTCACACCTAGAAACAACATTCTTTCATTGAATCATTGTAAGTTTTCAGTTGTTCTCTCTGTGGTGGCAGATGTCAAAGTAGATCTCCATTTTTTTGTGTTAAAAAGTCCCTAAAATCCCCTAATTTTGTTTAGCCTGCGTGAAAAATTTCAGTCTGGGGCCAACATCTGCTCAGCAAAGTGGTGATGCTGTTGTTTTAATCATCGTGGAGTTTGTATGGATTTACTTAAGTATGATACAAACCATTGTCCTTTCCCAGGCTATTAGAATAGATTTATCTTTGTTTTCCCTTTACATGGTCCATTGGTTTGAAAAGTTAAAAGGAATTTTGGTCCTCAGAGGGAATGAAAAGAGTGAAATGCTTACGAATCTGGCTGAAGATTTCTTCATCATGTTGCTGGTAAAAATACACTGATAATAAAATTTATTTGATTAAAGTAATCAGTAATTATCAAAGTAATTGCTACCAGTTTAGCAATAAAAGGACTTGAAAATGTGTTTCTATTTAATATCTTCCTAAGGTTGACATTACAATGACTTCTGAAATAGAATATAAATTATTTGGGACAAACAGTTTGCTGTATTCATACTAAATTCTATTCATGGCTGATGTCATGAAATAAGTGAAAAAAACCCAGTAACAGTAAATGCTCAATGAACAAAAAATTTTTATCTTGATCAAATTTTGATTACATCCATTATTGGTATTCTAGTCCAGTTAGATGTGTGAGTTTTCGTCTATTCATAAAAATTTTTGTCATTGGTGAAATAATTTCAGTAAATTTAACTGAAATATAATTTTGGGAAAACACACTTGTTAGTTGAGATAATCTCTTAGGTTCTTTGTTAAGAACAAAATAATTTCAAAATCTGAAATGCTTTTTGATTACTTCCTTCAGATACATGTTGCCTGATTTTTTTATGCTGTGATATTTTCTTTATCAAAATGATGTGTTTTGATTTTTTTTATTGCAGACTGTGTGTGATAGCAGACCTGAAGGTGAGCTTAAAAAGCAGAAATGATAGTTTAAAGTGTCTCTTTCAGAGCACACAAAGGACCACATTTCTCATTCCATGACATGTCAGTTTTAGTTTGAGGTTTCTCTGTGGACAGATTTCCTTGTAACTTGCTGTTTTCAGTAATAAAAAAAGCACAACAAGTCTCAGAGATGGCAAATGAACTGAATTATTCCTAAAAAAAGTTGTTTCTATGGTCCTGTCACAGCTCAGCACAGCACAGTGACCATTCCTTATTGACCTTATCCTCATGAATGTCACCCTGCCCTTACCTTTCAAGTGTGGCACTAGAGGAAGTCCCTACAGACTGTTTGGTGTCATGACCAAAATGAAAGATTCATTTCCATGGCCCTGGGGAGAAAAATTCCACCACCGGAATTGTATCTCAGAGAGCTGAGTTATAGGATTGACCAATCACATTTAAAAGTTAATAATCTCCTACCCAAGGGAGTTACACAGTGATGCACAGAAATAGAAACAGTTACTATAAATTAACTCTTCTGTTTTATATGTAAAGAATTCTATATAAAAAGACAGACATGCTGTATTTTGTTTCTAAATGAAAATGGATCCTTTCCCAAATGTTTATGAGGGGGCACCCTAACAATATACCCTTGCCAACTCTTCAATTTATTTCTTTCCTGCTTTTTAGGTAAAATGCAAATATTAGAAAACTTTGTTCTGAGAACATGCTCCCTCATCACTGATGCAAGAATTAATATTTATGTTCAGCAGGAGGTAAACATCCTTCGTTCTAAGCACTTGTTAGTGTGTTAGCAGACTTTGTGGAGAGAGTTATTTAGCTGTGCAGATGCTACAAAAAAGAGAATATTGTGATGCTCTAGGATCAGAAGGATCATTTAATGTTTCCCTGGGAGTGTTTGGATTTATTCATAAGTTGGGGCTGGTTCAGATTACTGACCTACAATTTTTTTTTTTTTTTTTTCTGAGAGTAAACTACAAAATAGTGATATTTAACTTTTGGTAAGAAATCTGTATAAAAGCACAGGAAACAATGTGCTCTAAAACCGCAAGAAAAAGGATATTAAGGCTGTTGGTTGTAAGTTCTTTAGTCACTTGCAGGAAATTTGCATTCCTTCTAGTACACTCTAAATTTCTTCTGTTTATTTTAGTAACCTCAGGTTGTCAGGGGTTTTCTCCCTCTAAAAAAAGGGAAAGTTACAAAAAAGTCTTCTGTAAAGGCTACATCCCCAAAGGAAAGGCTTTTTAATGCTAATTTAAGGTACACTTTTGCTCAGCAATCAACTGTAGACAGAACTCTGGCTTTGAAAGATTTTCTTTATGCATTTAACTTCTTTTTTTTTAGCAACTATTGTTCACATTAAAACTAATTAATTCATTGAAATTGTGGTTGCTTCAGTAAGATAAGCACCATTTAGAACTCATGTAGAACTTGTCATGCATTTACTTAAGCCTTCTCATTATGCATTTATTTAAGCCTGTTGCTTTCTTCAGTGGTATGAAATACATTACAAGGGCCAAAAATAAGAATAACTCAAACTTTAACAAACTTACTTTATATTTAATCTTGCTCCCTTTTTTCCACTCTTCATAGGTAATAAAAAAACTGAATTTATTGCTTGACAAGATCCCTCGAGATGCCAGGAAAAAGATACTTTCTACAAAGGAGATGTTACTTGTCATGTAAATGATCTTCAGTATAATTTTTATATCATTCCATCATTTGCAGATCTGGGAGGCAGTTTTTACTAAGCAGTTGTGCAGATTGATCCCTGTTTAAGTCAACTTCTGCACTTGCTGTTGAATTCTCTGTGGTAGTGGCTGTGGACAGGTAGAAGTCTGAATTTTCCTCTTTCCCAGCCTGGATCAGGCATCTCTTCATCCCAGTTGTCATAAAATAATTAAACTCCTATTTGTGAGAATGTGCCTAAAGCACAGTGAATCAGTCACTGGAAGGTTGGGTTGTTCACACTGGAAATTGTTTCACAGCAATTCAAAATAGCACATAAAAGCAAAATTGTATCAGGTGATTCAGGTCCCCCAGCAGTGCTCCCAGAGGTATTTACCCCTTGCAAGTCTTACAATTACATGGAATCAGGGCTTTGTCTCACACACTGAGAGTTTACAACAAACCTTTACTCTGGGCCTTGTGTTGCTGTCACGTTTTGATGAAATGTTCCTTTGTTTGGCAGGAGTGAAATGGGGAGGACAATTTTGGATGCTGGAGGTGAGCATGGGATTTAATTTAGCATTGAGCTTCTTAAAAATTAGAAGCAGACTGTTAAAAGAACAGAGAAGGCATTTTGAAGCTGCAGAATGTTGTGATTAGTTATCTGAAAAATATAAATAGTGCAGGAACACAAGCTGTGAACTGAAATGGTTTTGTGTGTTCAGTGTAGGGGAAATGCATTAAAGTTTTCGATTCTCCTCTAGAATAAAAGTTTTAAAATAGGAAAAGTGATAAGGAAGTCAGTGTTTGAGGCTGTGAGCTGTGGCCAGAGTTAGCAATGCTGTAACTTCCTTCAGGGATCACTTTGGTGTCCAAAAATTTCCCAGCTCAGAGAGATGAAAGCTGGAAACCTCTGTCTTATTTAAACACTTGGTGGCTCTGACAGTCCATGAAAGTTTGGTTAGAGTTCGTTTTGAAAAATAAGTTGTTTAGTCATTGTTATTCCCATACTTATTTTTCTAATTATCCTTTATGGGTTACTTATTTGGATCTAATGGGATCTAGAGTATGTTCAGCACTGCTTACATCAGTTTTCTCATATAATTTTTCACCTCAGTAGTTATTTAAATCTCCTCTTGTGAACTGTGTTGTGCTGCAGACTATGACACACAAGTGGCCATCACAGAAGCTCTGTGCAGAATGGTGTCAGAGAAGCAAAGGGGAGAACTGGCCTCCCAGTGGTTTCCCATGGAGTTTGTGGCCACTGCATTTAAAGGAATTAAAGATTTGGAGTTTGAGACAGTAAGTCACATGAAGAATATTTCCATTTGTAATATTCCATTTTACAATTGTTTAAGAAATTTCTATGTTTTAATAGGATTGCAGAAAATTTCTTAACCAGGTGAATGGCATGCTTGGTGACAAAAGAAGGTAAAACTGATTTTTTTTAATGATACTTTATTTTTATTATTATTATTATTTTACGTTGTGATTAAATTTCACGTTACCTCCTTGGGGGAAAAATTTACTTTGGGATCTCTAAGTCTCTAAAGTTTATGAAAACACAATCCATTTGCTGTGTTAAGATCTGCAAAATATATTTACAGCGCTGTAGAATACTTGAAAAAAATATCCTTTTCTTACAGGGTTTTTACATATCCATGTTTATCAGCAGCTCTTGATAAATACGAGGTAAGGTTCTCTGCCTTCTAGTTAAGAAAAAACAGAGGTAAGAAAATGACTTTTTTTCAGAAGTATACTAATAGGCATGGGCTGAAAGCTGGTAGAAATCAGTGCTCTCTGCTCTTACTGTTTTATCCTGTTCTTTTTGTTTTAGCTCCAGATACCACTGGATGAAAACCTGGAAGCATTTTGGATTGACTTCAACGTTGGCAGCAAAAGTATTTCTTTCTACGTGGCAGCAGAGGATGCAGTAAGCTGAGCTTTGTCTCCTGCTGGGCTGTTCTCAGGCAGCAAATACACATTGCTTGGAGTGTGTCAGATTTTATTTCCCCATGTTCAACATGTTGAACTTATGTGTGCATTCCACTGTTGATGAGGCTAAAAGAAAATCCAGATTTGGTGGTATTTAGATAAAATAATTTCACAGTAATGACTTTCTTAGGCTGTTTGGAAAGAGTTTAACATGATCACAGTGAGCAATAGTGAAGCACAAGTTCCTGTCACTCTGTGTAACAGAGGTTTAAAAACTTGAAAATTTGTCCTCATGGAATGACTTTGATCACTGGATTTCATTTAATTGTAATATAATACTTTTCTTTCTTTCAAAATGTGTTTTTCATGTAAGGAGCATCAGTGGGAAACAGTCATGATACGAGACGATGATGTAAACTTGTACAGCCTGGAAGGTATTTGAACTCCAGAAGGGGACCTTTTGTTGTATTCTTACTTGGATTTTCAAACTAATATCAAAACTGATTTATCTAAAAGTACTGGCTTAGTTCTAGCAAAGCAGAATTCTCACTTAAAATATTGTAGGAACTGTTTTATCAGGGACAAAATTGCACTGCTGTCACATCTGCACTTTGGGCATGCAGGTGTGATTTTATGAAAATAATTTCAGAATCATGTGTTACTATTTCAATACAAAGTAAGGCATAAGACAGTGACAGGTAACAGTATTTCTCTTGAACTAGTTAGAACAGGAAATACCTGTAATTTGTTTGCAGTAAGTAATCTTCAAAGAAAATTCTGTGGGATAGTACACAGAATAAGTATCTCTAAAAGATTAAGTCTTAAATTGTTTCACTAATAAAATTATTGCAGATTAGAGTGAATTAAATTAGATACTGATCTTAGTACCTGAACTGGAGAATGCGTCATGTGTTTACAAACATTATATGAGATGCTGTTAAATTGAAATGAAGTTGCTTTTCAAATTTTGTTTTTGTCCAGAAAAAGATTCAAGGAAATTATTAACAATAGATCTGAAAAGCCCAATGAATGTGGGCACTCTTGAAGGAGGGAAGATTCTTTTATATTTTGATTCTATCTTGGAAATCAAAGATGTGACCAGAAAGATTTATGGATCTCCTAAATGTAAGGTAAGATTTTTAAACACCTTTTTGAATAGTTTTTAATTGATTCCAGATCAGTGTCTCATTGCCATATAAATGTTCCAGCTGTGATCATTGGTATCTCTCCCTACCAAGAGTTTCTGATTCACATCACTGCTACAGAACAGCAGAACATGTTAAACTTTGGGAAAGATGCTTAGTAAGGACAAGAGGAAATGGTCTCAAGTTACACCAGGGGAGGTTTAGGTTGGATTTTAGGAAAATCTTTCCAATGAAAAGGTTGTCAAGCCCTGGCACAGGCTGCCAGAGCACTGCTGGAGTTCCCATCACTGGCTTTATTTAGAACACAGTGGATGTGGCACTTGGGGACATGGGTTAGTGATGGGCTTGGCAGTGCTGGACTCAGTCACCTGAAATTGGTGACTGCTGGAAAAACACCATATCTTAATGTCAAATTTTCCATATTCATATTTCATTTTCTAGAAACACAACCTGGTTGCTTACAAATACTTTCAGAAAGGATTAATGAGCTGTCTTGTTTTGCAGTGCAATTACCACTCATGAATTTACTCATTTAGTAAAACATGTTCAGCAAGCCATACCTTACTGCTTGTAACAAACTCTTTGTCCTGAAATCTGACTGACTGAGGAACTCATGAGGGATGGAACTACTGTGAATTTGTGGAATCTGCTTTTCTCTGTAATCTGATTTCAGACACTTAGGATTTCTCACTTAAATATTTGGTGTCTTGTTTAAAAAAAAAGAGCAAACTGTCTATTTTGACATATCACTTGGCAGGATTTTGGCAAGAAGCAGTCTGCATCAGTAGCCAAAACAACCGTTCACATCGTCTTTGATGAAAGCGGATCCCAGGTACTTTACCTCAGTGTTCTGAGATGGTTTCTTGGCTTTGTATAATTAGTCTGATTATTCATAATTGATAATCGTTCACTGTGAAAACAAGGACTTTAAAATATCAACAAGTATAGATAAGTCTAAAGCCAAGCAAGTCCAGTATATATGTATTGTTTTTCTGGGGAGATACTAATATCCAAACCATAGAATAAACCAGACAAATATGCACAGGGGAAGTGCTTTTATGTTTATTGTTACTTGAAAACCCATTCTTGTACTAAAAATAGCAATTAAATTGGAAGCTTTTTAAAATAAAAGTGTGTAACCTCTGAAGTTTATCAGAATCTCCAGTGGGTGATGTGTTACTTAGGGTGAAGAAGTTGCTCTGTGTATTAGTATAAATATGAAAATAAAACATTAAAAAATCCTGATATTGCATACAAATTAAAAGAAATGAAAATATTCTATAGGTTCTGGTACCAGAAAGTCAGTTGTCACCAGGTTTGAAAGAAAAATCTAGAGAGGAGGAGGAGAAACTCAGTAAGTACAAAACTCAGCAACCTCCTGGAAGTTTGAGGACTCAGAGTAAAAATAACGGTCAAGAAAAACCCAGAGGTGATTCCTCCAAGGTGAGTAGGATTGTGAAATCATAAAGGAGTCGAGAGAAAATGTATGTCAATTTAAACATTTGTAATATTAAATAGTCTAAGCCCCTTCTTATTTGACAGTTGGAATATTGTTAGTACAGCATTTGATTGTTTTTCTTATGACTTGACACTAAGCTATAAAAATCCTTCTGCTAAAAAAATTGTTAGTGTTTTGAAACTACAGTAATGTGACAGAAATAAAAAGGAATTGTTAATGTTCTTTAGACCATGATGCTCTGAGAATTCTCTCTAAAGAGAAGTTTTGAAGACATGCTCAGATATCCCAGTATGGAAAACTCAAGTGTGGCCTCAGAGACTGCTGGGCAGGGGGTAAAAACTGAAACAGTCACTGTGTCTTCATCGTGCAGCATGGGGTGTCTTGCAGGAGTTAATAAACCTATTTCTGCTTAGTTGGTAGCTTTGCAGAATCTCCAGGGAATCCCTTGGTGACCAAGGGACAGGATTAGCCCATACTTAATTCAATTAGTTTAGAAAGCAAAAATCATGAATCTCAGTTTAAAAATATTTTGTTGACGTGTAAGTGCATAAAAATCGCGTGACCTTGATGTCTGCAGCAGCAGCAATTGACACTCCTCTAATGGAAAGTGTCAAGAGACTCCAGGCAATAGATCTTCTGAATTCTTGTGCTGTCATCCTTGAAGCAGTGTATTATGGTCACGTTCTTTCTGTTCCTCAAGATAACTCCATCCCGTAAAAGGAAAGTGTCTGAAGCATCTGTGCTTATTCCTGGAACTACAAGAGTTTCCTCAAGGAGTCCACTGAGTTTTGTTAGCACATGTAAGTTTGCAAGTGCTTTCAGGGCAACAATACACTATAAATGGTCTTTGAAACTCAAGTATGAGCTGTGATCCTTGGCAGAGCTGGAAATGAGAAGGAGAGGTTATAAAATCTCCTGAGCAGATGGTTTAAACTCAAAATGTTTAAGGGCTGCTTGCTCCTGGTCCACAGACATGGTGTGGGGCAGGGGCTGCTCTGCATTCCCAGCAGCTGAGGGTCACCTGGCATTTTTCCTGCAGCTGTCAGGCAGCTGCTGGTGCTGCAGCAAGCTGAGAACTCAGTAAAAATATTACAGTGAAGTCTTTAAATAGCAACCAACTATTTTCTACCAGAGCCAGCCTGTAACAAGCTTTGCTTTTGCCTCCAGACATCTGCAGTCCGTGAGCTCTTAATCCCCACATAACGGAGTTGGAATCAGTGGAATTATTAAAGGTCCTTAAGGGGCTGGTATCAAAACTAACCAGCTTCTGCTGGGGTTCATGGAATAGCTGTGGCTGTGGGCAAAACTCTTTCTGTTGTAATTGTAATGGGAGAACTGGTGAAATCCTAACACATCTCTGTTTTGTTTCAGCCACTCCTTTTAAAGGGAGGTTTAAATTGCCTTTGGAAATGACCAGCTCTACTAAAAGGTCTGACAGTGATGCAATAAATGAGAGCAGAACAAAGAATTTCTGTCAGGAACCTCCTGGAGTATGCATGTCCTCTATAGCTAAGTCTTTTTATTAGAATAACATTAATGTCTATTCTAATTTGTTCCCAATTCATATTTGAGAGAGCTAGAGTTTTACAGTCAGCAAGTCACTTTTAGAAAATAGTATGTTTTATTTTATTGCAGGATGTTTTCTTGCCCTCTGGATTTCAGGTTTAACATGTTTGAAGTCAGACTGAACTCTAAAAAAATTAGGCACAATTTGCATTCACTCATCAGTTCTGACCCCAGAACTCACTTCCTATTCCTGGAACCTCGGCTCTTCCTTTGTGTTTAATAGGAGAGAGGTGCATGCAATAATCTCTAATAGGTTGTGCACTAGTGAAAAAGTCATAAAACATAGAATACATTCAGCTGTGGTTATGAAATGTTCATGTCTTTAGCTTGCAGCATTTAAAGCATTAGTTTTACTGCATTTTTGATCAGGCATTCACTACTATAAAAAAAACTAAATAGATATCACTGACCTGCAGTTTACGTGTGTTTTTGAGTGTTTTCTTCCGATTAACAATTGAATATTCCAATTGAGTATTATAAAATAATAATTTTATATTGTTTCTGGTTGTGGATGTCTGCCTTGCTCAGATTCAGATCAAGTCCCAGACTGTGGGACTCTGAAGCATTTTTTGATCCAGCCATGCTTTGAAAAAGGCTTTCATGTACAGAATGTTTTGTTTAGAGCATTTCTTTGGCTTTTATGGGCTGTAACTGGCAGTGTTACTTACTGTACTTTTTAGAGTGGGCAGAGATGCACAGTAGACAATGAATTTTGTGAAACAGAACAGATCAGGAAGTCAGATACCAGGAATGAGGCAAAAATACATGAAAAGATACTGGAACAGAACTTCCATGAAATGAGATCAAGAATGTCATGTTTTATTAGGGAATGCACAAGTTTATGAAGTTGTACTGCTTATGGTCCTACACTAATACTTCCCTTTTGGGTGTCATTCCACTGTAGAAAATGTGTTCTGAAGAAATCTTAAAAACTTTACAAGAGGCCACAGAAAAGCAAACTTTAGGCAAGTAATTTCACAAGCATTGGTAGTCCTTACTTTTAAAATTATTTTAATTTTTCCTTTTTTTTTTTTGGTCATAATAATTGACACCAAATTAATGTCTCATTTAGATGAAGTGTTAGATATTGTTCCTGATTCTCAGCCAGTTGGGAAAAGCAGCAAACCTTTGTAAGTATTGGAAAAGAATTCCAAGTCACTCTTGTCACTCACTTTGAATGGAGAATTTCCAGGCATTACCAGAATTAATATTTTGTTGCAATTTAAAATCCTTTGATATCATCATTTTTCTATTTTATGATGCATGTTTATTATAACTGAGACTCAAGTTCTAAAAGTAAGGTGGTGTTGTCTTTGTTAGGCTGCCTGGTCTTTTGGCAACTTCTTTTGATAAAACTGAAACATGGAAAAAAAGGACATTCCCTCTTCCTGAGAAGAATATAACAACTGGAGACGAGCAAAGGCCAAATCCATCACTGGCACGTGCATCCCATGCAGGTGATGGTCACACTTGGTCAACTGTTACTCTGAAAAATAGATCAGAATTTAACTTGCAGTGATGCTTTTTTTCCCCTTTATTACTATTGTAGTGAAAGAGCTGTGAAATAAAAAGCATTTATTCAGCTCTTTGAAGTATCTCTCCAGATAAAGAAATTTAAAAAACAGAACCAAGACAATTAAGTTGATACCATGCTTGATCATTTGGAACAGAAACTGGTAAATACAGAAGGGAAAAATATTGAAACCACTACTGAACCGTGGTTTAAAACATTTCTTTCAGCCAGAGTGTCTGACACATCTTTGCATTCTCATCTTGCACAAGAGGACCCTGATGTTCTCCTCAGAAAAGAGACTTCAAATCCAAAACAGTCAAAGACAGTGAGAGTTTCTTCCCTTTGTTTCTTCCGCTTGCAATTAAGAGAACTGTCAAATTTTCAGTTTCAGAATTGGTGGGTTTAGTGTCATGCAAGGGAGAATGGTTTTCAAATGACTCTAATTTAATCCATGTAGGAGACATTAAATGAAGTTTAGGGGGTGGTTGGGAACCTGAAATCCTGTTTGCAGCTTTGTTCTTCTGTCGGACGTTGAGTCTTAAACTGTTTTTATAGAGACCAAGGTCTAAAGAAATGGCAGATACAGCCAAATCACTGATCAGTAAAATCAGTGACAGATACAAAGACAAGAGTGATGAGAAAAGCAAAGCAAGAGATTCCCTGGGCTTTAACAGGTAGGATGTGAAATATTTCCTCTTGTGATGAGTCTTTGGGTGCCTCTGGCTGTCTCTGTGATGTACCAATGAATGCTGATAAATGAAAGGGGCTGGGCTCTTTTAATCCATCTTTTAATTGATGCTGTAATTAAATGCATGAATAAATTTGCTAGGTTTGATAAGGTTTGTGTTTATAATGGCACTGTTCTAATGCATATATTCTAATTAGCATTTAACAAAATGTATCTTTATTTTTAGGACACATTTAAATAAATCCTGGTTCTCCAAGGTAACAGTGCTTTTGTTGGACTTGTTTTTAATATGAGTTATATGTACATACATGGTGGTAGTCAATAGGTGTAAAGGGAAAGTTAACAAATACCACTGAATTTTAAGTATCTGAAGATGTTAATGTTAATTATGCATTGACTGCATAAATGTTGTGCCATATTGAACTGTTGCTAATCAACCTGATTAAGATTATGCCTTCATGATAAACCTTCATGATAAAGATTTTGCTTTTTGAGATGACAGTGTCTATGCATGTAAAGTCCAAATTTGACAGAGGACCTAACTTTTCATTTATGGATAGGAAGAAGTTCAGGACAGGACCCTAAAAACCACTTCTTTTCTTAATATAACTGCTGGTCATGTTCTGTAAGTAGTTACAACATTTTCAACCACAATTTCTGATTACCCACACCTGACTGTGAAATGTTCATTAATTCACTCACAAAATTGATCTCTGTGTCTGTTTCACAGGGATGATGTCTACAACTTTAACGTCAGTGGGTTTGATGAGCCTACAATAAAGCTTGGAGTAAGAAATAACTGCAACTTCTACATTATGAATAAGATCGAAAGAAATTCAGTTAAATGTTGTCTACTGAAAGTGTAAATAAGATCTGAAAATTCAAATTATATCAGTGAACGAGGTGGGGGAAAAGATTTGCCATATAAATCCCTCCAGCATTTTCAGATATTTAACAATATTCTCTGTCTTAAGATTCTGGTCACTTCAAGCTATGATGATGTTTTTCCTGAATTAAGAATTAAACAGTGTGTTAGGAGTATCATTATTTCAAATTGTCCTGATAACGATATTGCCATCCTGCTAATCCCCATTTTAAAAACATCTTTGTCCAGATGTTTGAGCAAAAAGAAAATATGATGGTGATAAAAGATGGTTTTGCTTCTAATGGCCCAAAGGAGCCCAGTGAATGGGGAAGGTGGTGTGAAGCAGGTGATTGGGAACTCTTGTGTTGCTTTGGGATACTGAAAGCTTCAGACAGCTGCAGCTGGTTTTAACTGTGAGCTCTGTTACATAATTCTAAGATAGGAATAAATGACCATTAGTTGCTCAGTGTAATAACTGAGGAAAAAAACCTTTAGCAGTTACTATCCGGTAGCCAGTTTAATTTTGTTCAGATTCTGTAACAAATGAAAACCTTCATTTGTTTCTTCTCTATTTGCATTTTTAGATCCAGGAATTGCGTGTGACTGAACTGAGTGTTCACACAGAGACAAACAAGAAAGGGTAGGATGTTCTGTTTTGATTGCTGATTATCCAAGTACAGCCTGCACTCTCCAGCAGGCAGTTACAAAATTCCAGGGAATGTTGCATGACAAGAATATCTTGGCTGTGTTGTTGGGTTTTTTTAAGCAATCAACACTGCTGTGTTCTCCTAGGCTGTTCCATGATTATTCTTTGGGAAGGTGATAAAAAGGAATGTGTTCCATGAAGGAAACAGGGAATGTTTTCCTCATTCTCCTCATGGAATACTACAGGGAGAAAAACTCCTGAACAGAAGGGGCTGGTTTTTGGTTAATAACCCTCCTGGAAAAAGCTGTGTTGTTACTGTGTGCTCTTACTGCTAACTGGGAAATAAGCACAGCCTTTAGGATTTAAGGTGAACAGGTAATTCCAAAATAACGTGGAAACAAAGATTTTGTTTGAATCCTTAATTCACATATCATGGAAATAGTAGAAAGTTTTAGAACAACTGTTTTAAAATGTGTTGTATAAAGGTTTCATTTCTCTAATTAAGGAACACAACCATCACTAAATCCAGCACGGAAGTGGAAGGAGGAAAAAAGGTAAGGCTGAGGTTTTTATGGATCAGCATAACTTGTCTTCCTGCCTTTAAATACCAATTATGTAAGCAGACTACATATAAAAACAAATCAGTGACTTAAGAACTTTTTGGGGTTTTGTAGACTAAGAGCAGTCGAGACAAGAAGCATCTGTTTAGTGACTCAGACACAGAAAACAGAGGGGATGACAGCAAGACAGAGATCAGTTGGCTGCAGGAATCCAAGAGAAAACCTAAAGCCCGGATAATTGATTACAGTAGAAATAAAAAATCAGGGAAACCTATAAGCACAGACAAAAGTAAGAAACCTTTTTCCTATTTCTGAAGAATGCTGCAGTAAGTTTGTCCTTAGATATTAAGTGCACAGTGTGACATGTGCTGTGTTGCAGGTACCATATATTTTTGTTGTCTTGTTTCCAAGCATAAAGAATTTTCAAATAAGTTCTAATCAATTACAAAGAACAATTTACAGAAATTCTGTACTTTAATGTGGAAAAGTGTTGGAGGATGGGACAGGTAGAAGTTGGCGTCAATTAAAAAATGTCATTTTTAATATAATGGGCTGAAAGCAGTTATTGAATCAATTAATGTGTGGGTATGAAAGTGATTCTGTGATTTTACAGCTAAAACTAATGACACACATTTGAATATTTTCCTAATATTTTCAACCTTCTTGTATTGTAACAGCAGATAAATTCTCTGAACCTGCTTGGCACATGGATAAACCTAAAAGCAAAAATACAAACAAGAAAAAGGTAAATGTAAATTTGCAACTAGAATTTTAATATAGATTCAAAATTTCTTAGTTCCCCCCAGAAACTGTTTTAAAATAATTGTTCATAAATATGTGACATTTCTCCTAGATCATTTGTTAAATACAGTTTATTCTTTTCAAGTATTTTATTCTTTTTTGGTAGTATATAGCTGGTTTTTTAGGCATAAGTGAGTTAGAATGATTTTTGTGCATTGATGCTGTTTTTAGTAGACTGACTGATGGTTGGACTCACTGAGCTTTGGTAAAGTTAAACCTTTTTAGATGTTCTGAAATTATGGATTTTAAGTAATGAAGCCATTTTATCATTTATACATATTAGTCATTCTTATAAATTGAAGATGGTTTTATTCTTCCAAAGATGGACAAATGTAAACCCCAGAATTCTAAAGAAGATGAAATGATAGTAAAATCCACCAGAAAAAAACTCCCTCGAAGAGCAGCAGCAATAAAAAATTACAAAGAGCCTTCCAGTTCTGAGTCTGAGAGTGAAGAAGAGATTCCAACATGCACCTCTAAGGAGGAGAAATCCAAAATACAGGTGTGCAGTTCCACTTGATTATTAAAAATCCATTCCTGCCATGTTTTTCAAAGTAAACTCTGCTCTGCTTTGTACTTGTTACTTCTGAATTTTAAGTGGCCAACATGAGCAAGTTGATTTTATTATTTTTAATATTGCTCTTTTTTCAATGATGGATATTGAGCTGCTGAGGAAATCAGTCCTAAATGATCTTCTTAGTTTCTATTTCTGAGATTTATTCTGCTGCAAAGGACTACTGTGAGGTGTATTTTAAAACTGTGACAATAATTTGAAAATGTCTTTAAAGGGGAGGGTTTAGTGAGCCAAATGTTGTTGAGCTGATGTGATGCTGATAATGCTGTGTCAATACATCTGCTGAATATCCAAATAGGATTTTTAGTAAATGAACTTTGGTTGCTAAAACATGTCCATTGGTTTAGCATAATATGTCAATATATATGGAAAGGTTTATAAACTTCATTCATTAAGTCCTGAAGCATCAGTAATTGCCTCCAATAATTAAGTATTCCATAAGAATAGAAATTCATGTCTTAAGTTAAATTCAGTGTTTGTTGATGTTGGAAAACCTGATCTGCTGAAGGATTTAAGAACTTCTGATGATGGTCCTTCTGCTTGATCAATGGTACATAGAGATAATATATCTACATCTCTCTCTCTTTATCAGCTTCTGGGTACAGTGTGGTTACAAAGATGTTTATAGAGAACTTTTGTACTTTAATAGAAACATATGAATGGGGCAAACAAGGATTACAAGCAGCCAAAGGTACTGCAGATTGTACCTGTAGAGCCAAAGAAAGTGGATAGCTACGTGCAGAAAGCACTGGTCAAATCCAGGAATTGTGCAGAGCAGAAGGAAGTGGAAATGCCTTCAGCTGAGAGCCCTGCCTCCATTGAGACAATGAGATGTAGGTATTTTCACTTCTAATTTCTAGCAGTACTGAATCAAGAGGTGGAGGTAAATTGAGGGTTGTCACAGCAGTAAATTTTACATTTATTTCATGCTCCTAAAACAAGAGATATCCCATAATTCCAGGTGTTCCATGTAATTGAAGGAATTGTGTTAGTATGTCACTGACATTTCTATGGGTGGGTGCAGTTATTTGACATCAGTGTGATATTGAAAGACATCAGTGTTAGAACAAATCTGGTACTGCTGAAACTGAGAGAGGGAGAAAGGGGCACTGAGGCAAGGCCTGTGCCAAATTCCACCCATCTGAGACTTGGAAATTCCAAGGGCTGGACCAGGGAGCAGTGTGGGGCTTTGGCTGCCCTTGTGGAACTCCCATTGCTGGTGCTGACAGTGCAGGAATTGTTTCCTAGGTGCTGACAGAGTGTCAGGAGATGTTAGTCCAGAGCACAGTTCCAGTGAAAGGTCACTTGGTCTTCAGGAGTCAACACTAGAAGACAGGGAAATGCTGAACTCTGAGCAAAGAATATCTCCCAGTAATTTCTGTCCACAAAATAGGAGTATGCAAAGTTTGGGTGTAAATCAGTCCCCTGAGACAGCAGTTACAAAGTTGACATTTGGAAAGAAAAGCTTCTCACCGGTTTTAACTGAAGCATCTCTGGTAAGAGCATTAACATTTCTCTAGAGCTGTTTTAACTGAAATTGTTCCATTCAGCTGCCAACTGTTTTGTGCTTCTCCTCTCAATAATGTTTTGGGGGTTTTTGTTCATGCACAGCTCAGCTTAACCACATATAAAACTGTCAGTGGCAAAAATTCCAAGGGAGCTGCATCAGAAACCTGTAACAATAATGAAGATTCAGGTTTCCAACGTTGCTTTTCGGACACATTTTCTGTTAAAGGAAAGCTTCAGGATATCACTAAACCTATCCCCAAAAGTAAGGAGGAGGTATGTTCCTAAATGCTTTGCTCTTCAGAAGACCTGCAGCTCTTTGTGTGTTTTATCAATTTTCAGGTGGTGAGGTTTAAGGGACATCTCATTTCAATTCTGATTTTTTTTCCTAATGTGTAGCTCAGCTTAACAACATATAAAACTGACAGTGGAAAACATGCAAAGGGAGCTGTGCTGGAAACAGGGAATAACAATGGAGATTCCAGTCTCCAGTCTTGCTTTTCAGACACATTTTCTGCTAAAGACAAACTCCAGGATCCCACCAAGCGTCCCACTAAAAGTAAAGAGGTGAGTTGGTACATTCGTTGCTCTCAGAAGAGAGCTGCAGCTTGGCATCTGTTTTATCTGCTTTCCAGGTGCTGAGGTTTAAGGGAAATGCATTTCCATATTAAACACAGATCTTCTTGGGACCTGCTAATAGTTTATTTTTAAATACTGGAGATAAATTAGATACTTATTTATCATAGAGATACAATGAAAGAATTGTATCCCAACAAGATCAGTTACAATTCATATTTTAAAAAAACAGCAAGGAGTAAATATTTTCTTAGTGACTTCCAATAAAAAATAAATGGTTTTTTACAACATAAGTGTGGGTTTCTGATGGAGACTTCTAAAAGCAATTTAATTTTGAAGCTAATAAATAAATGAGTGACTTTTCTTTTAGGATTGTGTGCCACCATCTCCACTGTCTGCTTCCAGCAGGAGTAGAGTACAGTCTTGGATTAAAGAACCTTATGCCCCCATGAATGAGTCAGGTACAGACATTTAATTTAACACAAAAGACTTCCTAAGAGTCTCCATAGAGGTAAAGAAAAATGTTTCATTTAGCTTAATAATATGGCCAAAGTTTTTTAATCTTGTTATATAGTTTCAGTATTATTCCAGTTTTTACTCTTTTTCTTATTTTCTCTGCTGTTTTAATTATCCAAAAAAACCCTGAAAATTAGGCTCCAAAATACTGATTTAGTGAAGAGTTAGTTGTGTTCCAAAGAAAGAGGCATTCCCACTGGTACTGGGGAAAAATGGGGGATAATGCTTTTATGAGGAAAAATCCCAGATTTGCTCATGAGTCAGAGTTCAGCTGAATGTCCCCTCTAAAAATGGTTATTAATTTTTATATGATTCTCATGTTTTAAAGCCAAGACACATCTTCCTAGATCAATAAAATCTTCTTTATCCTCCCATGTGATTGTTGTAAATAATGCTAAAATGCAGCATTGTTCCCATGTTTATTGAAGGACCGAGTGCACAGACATTCCTCAAACGAACTTATCACAGTGACACAGAAAGCAACTCTGAGGAGGCAGAAACAAGCAAAGAGGAGAAGAAAGGAAGGAGAAGAATAAGTTTAAAGCCCAAAAAATTATTTAAAACAGATGATGTTGCTACTTACAGAGGTTGGTCATGGACTGACAGTGCAAAGTTTTAAAATAATGTGACAGATTCGTTTTAACAAGGAAATGTAATATCCAATAAAAGGCATTGTACATGTTAAAGTTCTAAAATTCTAAATGTTTGGAGACTGGATCCATACAAAAAGTCAGAAAATTGATATGAAAATAGAAACTGGTTTCAGCCATCTAATGGGTGACATTAATTTATATATAACAACAAAAGCTGTCCTAGGCCCTGTGCTGACTTCAGATAGGAGACTTTATAATACTGCATTTGACATTATGTTTTTATTCTCTTCAGTGTCTGAAAGTGTCTCCACTCAATCTGTAAATGACCTGTCTGGTTTGGATGGGGAATTCTGGGAGCCTGGTTGCTCAACCATCAGCATTTGTCAGCAGCTCCAGAAAGAATTTACCAAGAAAATTGAGGCAAGACCCTTCATGTGCAGTATCACTTGGGGGGTACATGAGCAGACAGGTGACAGCTTGGCTTGCAGCACACAATTACATTTTTTAAAAGAGGGTTTGCTGTGATATTAAGCTCTAAACATACTTTAGGGAGTTTTTTTCCTAAAGTGCAAATAATCTGAATTTTGTGTTTAAAACATCCTCACAGAACCGCTCCCGGAAAATGGATAATTTTCATAAGCAAACACTGAGAGCTGCCCATCAGCATTTGGCAACAATGAGTTACCAGCTCCATGAATGCCGGTCAGTAATGAAAGATTTCTGCTAAAACAGCCTTAAAATGCTGTGAATACCTTCTACAAGTAACCAGGTTTCTTTTGGTAGGATCAGGCAGCTGGACAAATTTCATTTTACTCTCACTGAGGAACTTGAGAAATTTGAAAAGGATTCTCAGGCCCTGAAAATCATGGAGAAAGAATTCTCGGTTTGTATTTCAGTTGCTTGATTGTGGATAAAAGTGATTCTTGTGGAATCTGTAGATGATACACATCATCTTTAACTTAAGATCATTGATTTCGATTTTCAAAGCCCTTACCTTTCTGCTTCTAGTTGGGTCAAATTTCAAATAATGTATTTGAGGAGTTAGGATGCTCTTAGAATTCCTGGGTCCCTCTGTTTTCCTGCTTGTATCCTCTATATGAATTCCTGAATATTTTCCCTCCTACAATAAACTCCTACCAGTACTTTACTGGGCTGGTTCCTTCCAGCTTCTGTAGGGGCTGGGTGACTCCTGCTCCTTCAGTGTTGAATCTGTGGTCATTTTGTTCATATTAGATATTAATACTTTTAGTTTGGAAAATCAGTTTCTAATGATTACCATCTATTAATATTTTTCTTTCCAGACCTTTTGGAAAAAGCATTCCCACACTTTCAGTACGTACATGAAAAACGAGCAGCAGAGGTCAGTAGGGTTCACTAATCCTGGTTTGAGATTTGTGTTCTGTTCAGTTGAGTTCCAAGGCAGCACAACTCCTCTTCTCTCTGCAACTTCTTCCATAAAGAAAGATGGTTGATGAGATGAGAAAATGAGATTAAAATGTTTGTGTATTTATTCTCCAGCTAAATTTCTCCACATACCTTAGGGACTGTTCCAGCAGTAACGATGATGGGGATATTTATCCATGCTTTAAATGCAAATAGACTGCCAACAATGGGATATATTTGTGATCTGGGTAGGAGTTTCATATGTGGCAAAGCTGTCTGAAATGTCTTTATTTCTTTAGAATTCAGATTCTTAAAGCTTCATTTGAAAAAAGTATCTACCATTCTGTTGACTATGAAGAAAATGTTTTTACTTCAGAGGTATGGTGAACTTTTGTTTTGCTTATTTTAATAATTCCTCAGTTGTATCCACAGATATCAGTACTGACTTTTTTCCTGAAGATTTTCTCCTCAGCATTATTTTAATGATACATAAGTTTTTTTGTAGTTTTTAATATTCATTAAATGTTCCTAATTTAACAATATTCAGTGTTTATGCCTAGACTTAACCCTTTGCAAGGTGTGTGCAGTTATCAGGACTTACTCTGGCTTCTGTGGCTTTGTTTATTGGTGTTACTCATGCAAGAAAGAACAAATTTAAAACCCACATTCCTTTCCATAGGCAGGTGGCTGCACGTGCATCTGTATCTCTTGGTTAGGGCACATTTAGGGATGTCATTGTTTGCTTGAAAATGTGTTGGCAGTTGGGAGCAGAGGAGATGAATTCAGTCTCTTTTTGTAGATGCATCTGATGAAAGAAGACATAAAAGGACTCCAAGACAAATTTCTAAAAGAGATGGTAAATAAAGTTATCTTGTCCTCATTTTTATTTAGCTTTTGCTGTCTGAGCACTAAATTACTAAAATTTTAATTTCTGGTTTTTTAATTTATGTGAATGGACTCATTTAGTTCTGAGCCCTAATGTTGAAAAGTATCACATTTGGTATGTTAAAAGCAGCATGTACAGTGCACCAGGATTGCAATACATGAAATAAAATCTGCCCTTTTTCAAAAGCATGTGATAAATGTAGCAGGATTGATGTGATAAGCAGTGATAAAAGTGATAAAGGTAATTTTTTTTGGACAGCAAGAAGAGGAGCTGTGTAATGTTCGCAGAGGACTGCAGACCTTGTTTCAATCAAAGGCAGAATTCTGAAGTGATTTTTCAGATTCCTTCCTGAAATTCAAGGTGAATATGCACACTTTTGTAATGGAAAATTTCACAGCTTTTTCTTTTTTTTTACTTTTTTTTTTTTTTTGTCACACTCAAGGAAACTACTGTAATGAAAGCATGTTTTCCTTAATAATATTAAAATCTGTGTGGATAAGACTTTTCCACTCACCTGTGAGATTTGAAATTATTTTACTGAGTCTCCTAAAATGTAATTTGTAATTTTATTTTTAGCACGTGCTACTTTTAAATAAGTCTTTAATATTTTTGTAGGTTACTTAACTGACTTTCAGAGAAATCACTTTGAACTGTACTTTGAATCTGTGTTTTGGGTTTGATCCAAAATACAGTCAGGAATTATTTAGGGACCAAACCACCTGGTTTGATCTCAGTCCTGTTTGTGGTGTTAGACTTCAGTACGATTTTCTAAGAGAGAACACTCTCAACACTTGTGTTTGAACTGTGTTGCAAATAGTTGTATTAAACATGTCAAGAAAAACAGATAATGTCTGTTGGGTTTTTACACAATGTCATTGATGTTTTGCTTTGAATCAGTAAGGAGTCAGATAAAGCTGCCGTTCAAATATGTTGGGTAAGAATTTTAAAACCACAAGGCTGTGTTGTCTCTGGAAATCATTACAGTGCCATTTCCAGTAAATGATTCGGTCCACTCATCCCATTTACGTAAGTGCAGGGATGTTTTCTGAGCTGCTGGTTTTTGTGTGGTTTTGGGATTTTTTTTTGAGCTCACCTGTAATCTCCACTAGATGGACCCCGCGAGATGTTAAACTTTTCTTGAATTTTATCTGAATGAAACAGGACTTTGCTTGTAACTTACAAGGTTTTAAAAGGGCACTGCAAGGCCCAAGTTCTTTTCTTACAGTGAGGCCATGTTGGGAAGATAATCCAACAGCGTTACTTTTAGTCGGTGACAGGAACTGAGCACTGCAGGCCTGTTTTTGTTTCCCGTTGGGAAGAAGCTGCCCAAGAGCAGCCTCCCTGAGCCCTCTGAGGTGTGATCCCGAATTGCGGCAGGAACCGAGTACGGTCCATGGCCCGGGGAGTGTCAGACACCTCGGCAGGCTCCCCCGGCAGCAGGCAGGCAGTGCTCAGGGCCAGGCTCGGTGGCTCTGGAGTTGTCTCGAGTTGTGTCTCTCCCAGGAGCAAAGCAGAGGCTGGGCTGGCTGAGGAAGGAGCAGAGAGCATGGGAAGGACAGAGCCACCCAGAGCTACCCCAGGGCTCAGGTGCAGCACTGACACAGCTCAAGGGCCATCGCTGGACATTTAAAAGCTGCTCTAAGTTACCCTTACAGTATTTTTCTTTTTATTATATTTTGCAACCTTTTTTTCTATGTGTTCAATATAATATTTATTACCAGTGGAAGTGTGCATCACTGCTAAACAGGAGTGTTCTATGTATGGGTTACTAGCCAGGTTTAGTTTGTAGTTAACAGTGGCTCATCTCTGCTCAAATCAAAAGTGCTTCTGCTGAAGAAACTTTGCTCTCCTTTCTGTTTAGATTTTTTGTATATTGCACCTGGACTGTCATTATATTGTTGTTAAGAATTAATGCTGTATTATTAATAATCAAATGATCAATATATTTATGTTAAAAAGCTAGTTATGATGTTACATATTTCTGTGAAAAGCCAGCAAGTTAAAAAATTACAATAAAGAGGAAAAAACACATCTTTGGATCAAGTGATGGGGTCATTCAAGTCTTCAGCTGAAAGTCAAGTAAGACAAACATTAAAATGTTGACAACACTTTTCCCAGGAGTCCTTAGTTCCTTCTCCCATTGCACTGGCCCAGACTTCATGTTGCACTGTGTGTCCTTACCTTCCATTCCTGCCTGGTGGTTTCCCCAGGAGCAGCTCCAGTTCTGGTTCCATCCCCACCTGGGGCAGAACAGACACTCTGTGTGTGGGGACCGTTCCCCACCTCACAGCAATTCAGTAGTAGTTTATACAGACACTTTGACAGACTGCATTTTATTATTCTCACACTTCATGGAGATCATCCCAATGAAGCTACAAGACCAAGAATGCCTTTTTCAAGTTTTTAACATTGAATGACTCCCTAGAATGGCAGCACCTCAGAGTCTTGCAGAGAAATGTTTGCCTTGTGAGTGGATTCACCATTTTGTTCTGACTCATCAGGTGTGGTTAACAGCTGTCAATGTATTATTCTTCTCACAAGTAATTTCTTTAGTACCATTGAGTAAATCCTTAGGTGCTTCTCCATTTCAGGCATTATTAAAATGTCTGGCTTTACATTTTTCTCAACCAGTTCTATTTGCTTTTTTATTAGCATTTAGAAATTTTTTTCTCCTTACTGTCAAGAAAGCATTAAAACCATTTGTTTGCTAAACATCAAAGTACATTGTTACATTTCTGCCTCTGCTTATCCAATTTAGTACTTTTGATTAACAGTGAACCAAACTGTCATTCTTTAGATGGTCAGAGCCTCAGCTGGTGCCCAATGACAGCCAGGTTATGCTACTCCACAAGATGGAAAACCTTAGTTGAGGTCATCCTTTTACAGACTCTGTGTCAATGAAGAAGTCAAATGGTTTGGTGCATAATAATTATAATCTCTTCCCTTCTCAACTATCCCTGGGAAAAAAAGAGCTTTAGGAAACATGTTCATTTCCTGCAACAAGTAGTCATTTAATTAAAGAACAAAAGTAACAGGAATCAAAAATGCTTGCAGCTGTGATTCTGTTAGACAGTATATAAAAAAGAATGAAATTATAATACATTAAATTAGTTTTTAGAACATGAACTTAAGTGTTTTACAAACTAATTGTGGTAAGTTCAAAATGTCTTGTCAACATAATACTGGATGACAGACTGTCATGTCCATTTATGTCAGAGGCCTTGGAATGGTAAAGCCTGTACATGCACAACATCTCCTTTTCCAAAACAGGCTGCAAACCAGTTCCAGACAGGTGGGAAAGGAGAGGAGGAGGCTCTTCCAAGTAGCTTCACTTCAGTCTTTTTCAGCAGCTTGTCCCACTCCACAGGCCAGCTCTCTTCTGCCTCCAGAGCTCGGGGCTGGCGTCCTGGCCCCAGGTGCTGCAGAGGCTTCAGCTGCAGAGTCCTTCTGTCACATCAACATCCAGGGAGCCTGCACTGAACCTTAGGGAAAGACTCCACTGTTCCCTGATGCGTGTTCAGCAGCAATATCAAAAAGTAAAGACAGATTCTTCTCAGAAGAAAATTTCTATGGCCTGTGAAATCTAGGAGAAAAGGGAGACATTTTTCAAACCACTTTGCAATAGAATTGAATTATTTTGGGGCATTTATGTTAGATAAACAAAATTTTAAAAGCCACGACAGTATTAATCATTCTGTTTAAAGGTGCAGTAACAGTACTGAAGAACAATAGCAACTCTTAATTTCCCCCAGCACATTCCCACCCCTGTGCCATGACTGCAGTGCAGGTACAATCCTCAGGGCCCAGTGTACCTCATTTACATTTATTTGGGAATGCACTTGCAAATACAGGTATGTAGTCGATTTGGGGTTTTTTCCTTTAGTAAATGAAGCCACAGTTTGTTATTGGTAGCAATAGTCTTTTCTGTGCAGCGCTCTTGGGGTTTTTTTTTTGAGTTAAACAATGTTGAAATGCTTCATAAAGTATGAGGACATACAACAGTCTGGTGAGTCTGGAATAGATTTTCTCTTGCTCTGCAGGCTTGGTTTTTTAGCTGAGATCCGTAATTAAAGCCCCAATCATTTGCAATGCCTTAGCACTAATTGTAAATTGTAAGCCTGTTTACTCCTCATATCCTGAACAAATTTCGAAATCTCTCATTATCATCTACTCAGACTCCCCAGGCAGCTTCAATTAGGGAATGTATAAATGTATAGCTCACTTCAGACTGGAACTGTAGCCATCCCCTCTTCCCTTCCCATGGTTCATTCCATCAATGCCGTGATGCTGCTTTGCCCTTAACAAGGCCTTTTTGCAATTATCAGTGCTTGTGGAATCAGCTTCTCATTTTTTCTCCACTTAAATAAAGGAATTTAATGTCTTTATATGTTTAAACCCAGTCCCTGTCACCAGTGCTGGCACGTGGAGCAGGCACTGCCCTGACCAGGTTCACAGTGGCCTCATCACGTGGAGAGTGACAATCTCAGCCTGTTCTCTCTCCTGACCTCCTCCATGGAGTTAAGTGTCATTAAGTTACCTGCAGCTTGCTCCTTCCAATAGCACCTGGGCTGACAGGGAACACTGAAATCCCCAGGCTGAAGCCTCGAGAACAAATCCAATTAGAACAAAGGCATTACCCCTGGGCACTGGGCATGGCCTGTTACAGTCCGTGCAGGTTTGTATTTCTTAGCAGGGAAGTTCCAGTGTTTGTGATGAGGCTGCAGACTCAACCATATTTAATTCAGAGCTCTCTATGCAGTGTATAAAGCTGTTCTAATTTTAAAAATCCTATTGTTTGCTGTGTTATATGCATTATTTTTTGTCCTATCTTTAGTGCAAGGAATGCTGACTGAAGGATGCCCTGGAGAATGTCTGCAAGCATCTTGGTATGTGCTAATAAAAGCCCCCCAAAAATCAGAAAATTGGGTTCTCTTCAGGAAGAGAAATGGGGTTTTTTGGGGTTTTTTTTTGTTTGGTTTTTTTGGTTTTTTTGGTTTTTTTTTTTTTTAATATTAAGCACCCTTTGCATATTCTCCCACATCCAGCATTTAAGAATAAAATCCAGGTAAAGAGTAAAACAGGTGCAGGACTCCAGCAGAGTTTTTAGCAGGCAGTGGAAATAAACTGACCTTGTCAAATGTTTGCTCGATGCATGGACCTCCATTTCATTACTTTTGTATTCATTCAGCTCTTTCCGAATTGCTGCCTAGGAATTGAAAAGAGACAAACATGAACAAATAATTTTGTGTTTGTGAGCACTGCAAAATGCCAGACCTGCTGAGCAGAAGAGTTCTGGGGTAGAAGAAGCAGGCATTGGGTATAGCAGAGCACTCTGTGCTGGTAGAAATGCTGAATATTAGGGCTGTATGGATTGGTGACACAATACTTCTTATTAGTTATTGACTGCTGACAGGGTCACTGCTGTCTAGAAGCAATTCTGACAGAATAACACCTCAGGGCTGGTTGTCTCACATTTAATAAGATCCCAGTTAAAATTTATTAAAGATTAAGAGAAGTTGCCAAGAAATTGATCCATTTTTCAGTCACAAATGCAAAGTTCCAGCTCTGACCCTGACTTCCTGATGTGTGCCACCAGTGTGTGCAGTTGGACTGTCACTTTCTTTTGGCTTATTGACCTGCCTTGTTAATTGAACCATGAACACTGAGACAGTAAAGCCAGGAAAAGTCTGATTTTAATAAAAGGACCTACAAGGAAAATAGAAAATCTTTATTCCGTCGATTACTATGAAATAGCTTATTCACCATTTTAGAGAGTTCAGGAGAACAGCTACTGGAGTAGAAATGCTCTGTTCCTTTTCTGAGTCCTCTAAAGCCATTTGTCACTGGGGAGACACTGGGATGGAAACCAAAGTGTTTGGTCTCCACATGTCAGCACAAAGCTGTGTTAACAGTCCCATGTTTGCCACTTCGCCAGTAACTGGCTCAGCATCCTGCTCCTTCTGCTTCCTGCAGACCTGAAACCTCCCAGCTGCTCTGGCTGGAATCACAGAGACCCATTCTTACTCAAGCATCTAAAAGTGCTTAAATTGGGATGTAAATCAGCTGCATGGCAGGTATGTGATGGGACAAAATGAGTGTTTCTGCTCGGGACAATGTGGGTCCAGTGACTCCTTGAGCATTCACAGGAAAAACAGGAGAGGAAATATTTGCATGTCTGGGACAAAACTTCCAGTCTGAGAATAAAGGTTAATACTCTACTGGCTGGAAATGGTTTTGAGTTGGAGCCCAAAAGATTGCATCCACCTTTTTTGGGTGGGTGGGTAAAAGCCTTTACAGTACTAAAAAGGTATTTTTATAAGTAGCATTTTTTATTACATTGTTGTGATTTCAGCATAAAAAGTAATGGTAAAGTTTACAGATAATAAATGTGCCAGAGGTTAAATGTCTGCTCAGAATGTGATGTATCCTTACAGACAAAGCAAGGAGAAAGCAGAACTCTGGGACTCTGTCAGTACCTTGTCTGCTGCTGACAGTCGTGTCCATGGTTTGTCCGCTCTCCTGTCATAGTCCTGTGCTTTTGCCACTTCCACATAATCACTGAATCGAATCAGGATCTTTCTGTCTCTCAGTTCATCAACTGTAGGTCTCTGGTTAAGCTGTATTCAGAAGTTTTGTGAAAAAAAACAGGGTTAATAACAAATGTATCAGTAAAAAATGCAATATTCGCTGCTTTTCATCTTGGTTCAGTGTGGATTTACACATATGGAAAACCACCCAACCACTGGAAAGTCCAGGGAAATATTCAGTCATTTGGAGGACTGCTAGGAGAGTAGTAATGGTTTAAATGGAGTTATGGGCTACAGCACAGTGCCTTTATAATGGACAAAAGAAGCATTTCAACCCAGATCCTGATAAAATACATTTTCAAATTGAAAAGGAATCATGATGGATTTTTATGATCTCTGGCTGATTTTGGATGCTGTGGGATGTTCCAATACAGGCAGAGGCAGACTGTCTGTGTGAGATTCTCAGCACTAGACAAATTTTAAGAATTTTAGTCTGGCTTTAACAATTTATCAGCATATTTGGTCTGTAATTCCATTAGGGATTTCTAGGAACAGAACAACAAGATCTCGTTCGAATTCCGAGAATATTTTAAATGCAAAAAGAAATGTACTATGGGAGCAGACCTGGTGCTCAGCAGGGTGCCAGCTCTGCTACAAAGAATGAAAAAGTCCTTTTCTAGCAATGGAGCTGACAGATATGCAGTGTGCAAACAAATACCCATTTTCTGCCTAAGTTTATTTATATATATGCTACTAAATCTCATCTGGCTGAGATAAGGCAGGTATGTCTATAATTCATATTAGCAGACACTACCATCAGATACTGCTGAGGAGGATGCATATTAAGGGAGGTTCTGTGTAATAACAACCTCTGTGGCTGGTTGATATTACAGTAATTTTAGTAAATTTCTAAAGGTATTACAAGATTTTACCTTTCTTGTCAGTCTCTGCTTGATTTCCCTTCTCTCTTCCTGTTCCGTTTGATCATTTCGTTCTGCGGAGAATATAAAAAAAAGGATGACTTTCCTCATCAGGAAGTTTGGTGCTTTCCCAAGTTCCAGGCAACAATGAACACAGCAAAAGTTGTGTGGTTTGGTACTTCAGAGCATCTCTGGTGTGTGCTGGAGCATGGAGTCACCTCTCTGTGAGGACACTGTGCTGGTGCCAATGTCAGCTCTGCCTGCGCTCCCTGAAACTCCACAGGGATTGAATGAAACAACAGCAGCCACACCAATGCTCCACTCGGATCAGCTTCAGAAGGAAAATCAACACATTCCCCAGTTGATTAATCATCCTTTTTTACTCTCCACATTGCTGGAGCCATTGGTGCTGTCGGATGCTGGGGAGCCCCACTGCAGCAGCTCCAGGCAGAGCCTGTTCCACCCTCTGTCCCGGTTTCTCGGGCTGCATCACTCGCTGGCTCTGACCTGCACCTTGGCTTTCCCTGCCATGAGACCCCGTTCTCCTCGCGGGGCTCCCTTTGCAGGGCTCTGCTCGGAGCTCAGCCCCTGTCTTTGTGTGTTGTGTCTATTAGCATTCAAGCCGTGACAACTCCTACACACTGGCTCTAAAAATAGACGCGAGTGCTGTAACACTCTGTGAAATAGATCCCCTGCCTTAGGAAACGAGTTAATGGCGTTTCTATTTCCAGTACTATCTGTTACTAAATTTGGGCGCGAGCCCATGACCTGAACAAAGCTGCAGAGCCAGAGAACAAGGTTTAACCATTCTGGGATTCTCTGGGTACTACTGTGAGGTTTATTACACCACTTGCATTAGATATTTCCAGTGTTAAAGAACACACGTGATTCCTACTATGCCTCCAAAACCCACTAGCACTGCAGATGGATTTCCAAGATGGTATTTTTAACAATGAAGCATTTTTCTCACTGATTTTTGCTCCCATTATGCAGTCTCATTTCAGATGACGCTGAAATGCAATCATATCTATTTAAAATAATAAAGTAGTGCATAGCTCCACCTGGCTATGGGAGAAATGTAAATCAAACCAATTTAAAATGCTATAATGTGCTGCATTACAGTTCAGTGGCAAGGCACAAAATGTAAAGAGAACAGGTCAGCTAAAATTAGTGCTGTGTCAGGGATGAGCAGCTATTTCAGTCTGCAATGTGGAAAAGGAGAACAGCCTTTCAAAAGCAGAGGATATTCTTAGATGTAGAGATACCTGCAAGTTATTCATTCAGCTTTATTCACCCCTTTTGGAGTGGATAATCCTATTTTGTATTTTTTTAAATTAAAATTTATAATTTTCTGTAGCACAGTGCCTTTATAAGGTATGATGTGATATGCAGTGAGAGAACTGCCCAGAGAAGCTGTGGCTGCCCCATCCCTGGAAGCCTTCAAGGCAGGTTGGATGGGGCTTGGAGCAACCTGGAATAGTGGAAAGTGCCCCTGCCCATGGCAGAGGGCAGAACAAGACGATTTTTAAGGTTCTTTCCAACCCAAACCATTCTGGGTTAATTCCCAAAGAAAAGCCAACAATACACATTTCTGATCAGAAAATACTTTTCCAAATATACTGAATGTGTAGGGACTTATTTCTATTCACTTGGGTTTAGTGCTTATTTCCAGCTCCAATAAATAAAAGAAATGGTTCTTTTATCAAAAAAAAAAAAGGAAAATAACCTGACAACTGCTATGAAATGCTGGCAAGGGATTCTAGAACTCAGACATTATTACTCAGCCCAGAGAGGCTTTTCCCATCACCACCATTCTGCCCACACAGATCCATTCATTCCTGAGGGCTGGTTTTGTCAATCTCAGCAGAGATGCTCCCAGTTCTTAGGGGGGCTGTGCAGTGCTGGAGCTCGTTCTGTGCTCTGCCAGCTCCTCGGGGAGCTCTCAGCTCTGTGTGACACTACAGCAGTTCCTTGGGTTCGGGGTGAAGCAGGGATTGTACACTGGGGTTCAAGGGATGCCCTCTTGGCTGTGAGTTCAGCTTTCTGTTGAGTACAGCAAGGACAGATCTGACACCTGGGCTGTGATTTGAGTTCCTTTGATTTTTTTTGGTGGGAAGCCAGCAGTGTTTCTGACGGTTAAAGGACTTGGAAGATCAACAAAATTTTAAGAAAGTGCTGGCTTTATGTTTGCTTTTAAAGTATTACTTTTATCTCAGAAACAACTCCCTAAAGGAGATAAGAAATCACTTTTTGAAATTTTGCTGAGATTTGCTTTTAAGTAACAGTAGTTGTACTTTGCAATATGCTTCTCTTTTTACCAGAGTTGTACAAATGTGAATTCTGAGTCCATAAAAAACTTCTGTCAGCAGTACCAATTATCAGCATCGAAGATGTTGGGAAATGCACAACTTAGAACTGCACAAACCCTTACTACACCTGGAGGAGGTTGTGGAGATTTCACTGAAGGGCTTTTATACTGCTACAGCTGTACAGGATATTCAGCTTTTTATATAATGGCAGAGGTAAATAAAATGGAAGTGGTTCTGATCCCAGCTGAACCTGTATAAAGCCTGAGCAACTCAACACAAGTCAATAAATTTGCTCCATGCTGGGAGCTCTTTAAATGAGATACAAATCTAGACCAGTATGTTTAGCTGGTATTCAGGAACTATCTTTAATTCTGCTTTATCTTCTTTCTGCTTTATCTCTCTCTAAGCTCATTATATGAATGTATTCAAACTTTTTGAGTATTAAAACTGGTCAGTTTAACCCAGATTAAGGATGTAACCAGCACACTTCACAAAAGTAAACATAAAGGAACAGATTTTGTCAGTGGAAATCAGATTTTCCTTATCCAGGAAAGAATCCCACAGAAACAGATTTTCAGAGGTCTTGGTTACTGACTCTTAAAAATCTGGTCCCAAGTATTTTAGGATCTTGGGTTACTGTTTTTTCCTGCCTCTTATGGTAGATGACAGGTGAAGTTTGGCCAAGTTCACCCACTCATGTTGCAAGGAGGGTTTCCTTTTCCTCCTCGAGCTGTGCACATGCTAAATACAGCTCATTTTACTGGGTGTGATCTGTGCATCGGAACAGCACAGAAATCACTGCCAAATATACGTTGCCTGTGGAATCCCTTTGTATTAAAACTCAGATTAAATCACAAATAACTTTAAGGACAAGAGCAGAAGGTTTTTCCCTAGGAATTGCTACGAAAGTTTGATACATTCAATTTTAGGTAAGGCAATGTAGATAACTTTTTTCCAAGTGAATTACAGTCACATGATTAAATATAAATTAAACAGTGTAGGCAGCACTGCTTGTGTGACAGATTTCTGTGGCTTTCTGGTTTGTGCTGGTTTAATGAGAAACTATAGCTCACATCATCTGGGTTTTCTCTTTCCACACTAAACAGACTAAATAGCAGATGGATCCCCCCTTTTGAGATCCATAGTGGAGACAATTTCAAAGCTGTCCCTCTCACCTTTCCCCAGTTCAGCAGTTTTAAGGAAAGAGATAATGTTCATCACTTGTTTGATCCCTTGGAAACATTTAGGAAAAGAGTTGCAAGTTTTGCCTTGTGAATTTGAGAGGTTCTGAGAACACTCCCCTGTGGCAGTGCCTGTAACAGGTCCCTCTAATAATTCTGATATCTCAGAGTGATCTTTGACTTGGCTTTGGGAAGATCTCCAGTGGCATGAGCAAATGGACCTTAGGAGAATCACACGTCTGCCAGGATGCTTCCCCCTTGCACTGCATTCCCAGTGCTATTCAGTGTTTGCCTTGAAAATCCATGTCCTGAAAAATGTCACTTCAGTTCTCATGGCACTGTGACACTCAGATTGCATTCCCCTCTTGGACACCAGTAACAGTGTAATCAGAATGAAAATTACTTGAAAGCCTGAACCTGGACAATTCCTTTCTGTCCTAAAATTGCAAGTCTTCGTGAAAAATCAAAACTTTTAGGTACAGAATATAATCCCAGTGCATTAATTGGTCTATTTAAAAACAATATATTCTGGAAATGCAATCACTGATTTCAACCAACACGTATAAAATACTTCAGGAAAAAAAAAAATACTCACGTTTCAGTATATTCCTTCTTTCTAGCTCCTCAACAGCGGGTCTTTGGCTGAGTCGCCTGCGGAAAAACACCAAAATCACATTTTGGACCATGCCTGTTCTTTGGAAAGTCTGCAGTATTCTGACTTCTGGTTGGTGCTTTCCTCAGGGGGGGACTATGAAATCTCTCTCCAGGACTTGTGAAGAAGAAGGAAAAAAACAAAAAAGAATCCTGGCAGAGAATTCTTTCTTATTTTTCCCAAATGTCAGTAATGCAAGTGAAAGTTCTCCTCTAGTTTGCTCTGCTGTCAGCGAAATGCTTCCTCGGAATGTTCATCCTTTTCCTTACACCTTCCAGACAGTCCGCTGGAACCAGCACTCTCCAGAGGTAAAATTCACTCTTGAGGTGGTTATCAAAGGAGTTTCACAGCGATCTTCTGTCTCTGTCACTGCCTTTACCTTTTAATCACACGTAGCAGCACATTTCCTTTTCCCTCCTACCACCATCCTGACAAAATGCAGCCTGGCCAGAAATAAAGCTTCCCTGAGCTCTCCCGACTCCTCATCTGCCAGCCCGATCCCCCAGCCCTGCTCCCGCCCGCTGGATGCGATCCGTGTGCTGCTCACAGCCTCGCACTGTCTGAACCGAGTGTCTTGGTTCCACCTCCCCCTTTTTCAGTAGTGCTGCCTCGGGATTGAGTCTTCAAATCATATGATCGGTGCCACGGTGATTTTATTCCGCATACTAAATGAGACTCCCCCACGAGGCACTGTGGTATCTGCAGAGGATCTCAGGTAATTGGAGCCCTCCCCTAGGCAGGCACACACACACAGACACACACAGACACACACACACAGAGGCTGCATTTGCTGGCTTTCAGGGAATAATCCAGCCAGCAGATCGGAAAGAGTTTCCGATGCTTCCTGGCCCTGCGTTCTGGCAACGCGAAGGATTCTCATCGTCTGCTCTCAGCAGATGTTGCCAAGCCGGAGATGAAGTTACAGAGACAAAGAAACCCTCAGAGCAGGGACCACACTGCAGGCTGCTGCAGTTACTCCTCTGCTGGGTATAGGGAATAAAAGAATAATTATAAAGTCGAGCTGTAACGGGATCTACATTTTATCACATATACAGCAGATGGAAAAAATGAAGTAATTGTTAACACACTGCTAAAGAACCAATAAAAGTACCTGATTCCAATTTCTCCTTGTTTTTGTAAGCCTTACCCAGTATACCTTCAAAATCAGCTCTGTGGTTATATGCTATCAGACCAACAACTCCTTGCCATTTTTTAATTAAACTCTCTGGGAAAAACACTCCTCTTTGGCAATAGGAAGGCACCACAACTACTGCACCGAATTCACACCAACAGGAAACTGGGATTAGATCAGCTCTTGTGTAGAAACACCTACAGCCTTACTCTCACTCTTCCTAACACTTTGTATCACCTATGGCTTTTCTCCTGACCTGTGGATTCTCTTTGGAGCAATAAACCAGATACTCCAGCAGTGGGAGTTGCAATAATCCCAGTTGAAAGAGGAATGATGCTGAAACTAAAGCTTTGAACATGTATTTCTAATTCCTGTTACCCTTGGACTCCTCCCTCCTTGCTCATTTCCCTGTATGTCTCAGAAATTACACAACTCTGGCTAGGTTTTGTTTGAAACAGATTAAAGTGTGTTTTATAACATAAATCAGGGCAGAATCATTTCAGATGAGTTTGTGCCTCTGCTTGGGCGAGCCATTCTCTGGCTGCAGCAGGCTCTGAGCAACAAGTGCTCAATTTTGGATCTTTATTTCATGCTTTCCCTGAAGCTGATCCATGTGCAGTCCTGCCTCGGGAACACAGCCCGTGTGCCGAGCTCAGTGAGTTTCCTCGGCAGGGACCGTCCATCCCTGCGGAGAGCCCGGCCCGGGGCCCGGGAGCTGCCTCACCTCAGGGACCGCCGGCCGGGGAGCGACCCCGGCTGCCCTCAGGCCACGGCCGGGAACACGGCCCTGACGGGGATGGACAGAGCCAGAGAGGGGATGCTCAGACCTCGTGTTTAAAGGAAACAAACTCCTGAATAACAATTATCGGCAGACTGCAGAGCAGGAGAGCCAGGGTGAGTTTCTGGAGAATGAAAACAGGCACCTGCCGTGAGGGAGCCTTTGTGAGGGCTGAAACCTGACCCCTCAGTGACTGGGGATGGTCTCCACAGGCTTTGCACAGAGAGAATTTTGTACGAGGCAGGTGCAGGCGATTGTCAGTCAGATGCTGGTTTGTTTCCTGTGGATCCAGTGAAGTCCCTGCACATCAGTGAGGGTGGCTCCACGGCTCACCCCGGGCCGATCGGCAGCTCTGGCCCGAGGCGCCATTGGAAGGTCTGAGGGGGACAGGAGGCTCCAGCACTGCTGCAACACGGAGTGGTCGTGGCTGGGTGAGTCCTGTGCTTCCCATTTCTGTTCTTTTTTCACTCAGAGCCCCACGTGGACTCACTTCAGCAAGGTGACTGTGAGCTCCACAGGGAGCACTCACGTAGGCCACCACTTCTGTTATGTGACAGCAATGATTTCCTTTCAGCTGATTTCGGTATCTGTTTCTTGCTTCTGGGAAAAAAACAGCCAATTAATGCTGTTGTGTTCTTGGGTGTTACGAAAACCTTGGTTTGGGTATTTTTGTACTGCCTGGTGAGGCAGGAGTGCTCCCTCTGAGCACCTCTGTAGGGTCAGTTCTTTTTGGGAAGGTCTTGAACCTCTCCTGAAAATGCTCAGGTAACTCACAGGCAGGTCCTACCTCTGTCCAGATTCCCCCAGAGTGTCACTGGGATTGCCATGGTTAAGAGTGCTCAGTCCAGTTTAGTTTAAACCAAGGGATGCCAGGAGCAGCAGTAAGTGGAGCTGAACTGGCAGCACCTCAGAGGTGACTGCAGCTGCCTTGGGGAAACCAAGCACAACAGGAGGCACCAGTGGCACTTCCCTGTAAGTGGTGTCTGGATACAGTTCAGAGATTTCTGGACATGTCAGAGATGTTTCAAGTTTGGATAGATACCAACATCTTCTCATAATACTGAAGTAGGGACCAGAAGTGTGTGGGGGTAAAAGGGGACACACACACAACACTTCACGTGCAGCTATTTCTCTTGTTCAGAAAAATTGCAAAGGTTTTGTGTTGCTGTTGTTCTGTGCAAAGTGGGCATAAACGTTCAAGCAGCAGGTGTTCTTCAGTGTTTTGAAGCTTGGGGAGTTTTCTGGGTGTATTTTCAGACTACCTTTAGAATGTCTTCTCCAGTAATTTGGGCTCAGAAAGAGAAATCAGAGAGACAATAACATGTATATTATTACACATAGAAGCCAAAGACTTTGCTTGCTCCCCTGTTCTCACAGTGTTACTCCTGTGGGTGAGAGGAGCAGGTGATTGCAAGTTAGCTCAGCTCAGTTAGCTCCTCAGAACACCCTGCAGGTACAGCCAGGTGCTCTCGGTCTCAAAGCACCCCAGGTGCTCAGAGTTTGCACATGGCCTCGAGGTATTTGTTTTCCCCATGCAATGTGCACATGGGGATTCTCTGACGTCTGTGAGTGCTCCCTGGGCTCTCAGAGGGCCTGTGCTGCCTGGTTTTTTATCTTGGTGAACATCTGTGGTGTGTAATTGCAGCAGAACAGGCTGCCCCATGCCATCAGAGCCCTGCCACGATCCTGCTGGACACCAGCACAAGTGCAGATGTGGATTTGGAGTGTGGGGCAAGCCACAAATGGCTCGTCCCCTCCAGAGCAAGGTCACACGTTTGTGAGCTCAGGGACTCGCACATGTGCCTCTGGCTGCTGATCAGGAGATCAATATTTGCTTCACACTGCCTGATTGTCTCCTTCACACTGAAGGGAATGAATGTCTTGGGACCAGTGTTCCACAAGGATTGATGGTGTTGGGCAGTCACAGGTGACTGTGTGCTCAGCAGCCCCAGGAGCTGCGTGTCACCAGCACCCAGGGGCTGCTGGCACATGGGCAATGCATCCATGTGTCCTGCGAGCAGGAGGTGCTGCCAAGCTGCCTGCCCTCACAGTTACCCTCAGCAGTGTCTCCTTTGTCCCTTGTGGGAGCTGCATCCCAGCAAAGCCACAGCAAGCTGATGAGAGATGAGTTTGGAGCAGGCACAGCCCTCTGGGTGCATACAGGGATGTGCTGGCTTCCCTCACCTTAGGCAGTCCCTCCTTTCTGGGCAGTCCCTCCTTCCCTTCTTTACTCTTATTAGTCTGTATCTCACCTGCCTGGCAGACTCCAGCAAGCATTCAAGCAGAATCCAGTGAAAACCAGCTCAGGTTTGTGTAGTTCCTTCTCTGTCCCCAGAGTATGTTCCTATTTCCCAAATGCATATTTTCATAGAATCAGTTGCACAGTATCTATATGTATGATTGCCACAAAACTAAATTTCTTTCACATTTGTAGCTGAAGCCAAAAGTTATACTTTGGAATCCTGTTGCTGGACTTGGTAAGATCCATGTGATTCTGATGATTCCTCCAAAGGGAGGAGTGAACTGGGTAGACTTGGACACGTGCATGTGCCTGTGGACCCTGGACTGACAAGGGAGCAATCAATCCAGCCATCAGTAAATGAGCTGCAGCCAGCAGCAATTGCATTGATTGTCCCTCGTGTCAGGTGGTTTTGCAGATGAGTCAGGAAGGGAGGTGGTGGGAAAGATCCCTCTGGAAGCCCAGGCAAAGGGAGGAGAAATGGGAGTGCCCCGGTTTTGCTTCTGTAAAGCTGCTTGTGTCTGCTACCCATCAGGAGGCAGAGGCTCTGCCCCTTAAATTGGCATCTCTGTTGCCAGAACATCATGTTCAATTCAACAAGAAGTTTATTTTGATCCTTCCTATAAGTAGCTGTGAAGAGGATGTGTGCCAGGGCTTTGAGTCGCCCACGCACTGCACTGTGCCTGCTTGCAGTGTACAATTATGGGTAGTAGTAAATCTGTGGTGGGAGGGACTTCTCTTTTACTGTCTGCACAGAATTAGAAGGCAGACACTGAGACACAAACTTGTTTTTACCCCAAGGTAATTCTGGATCATGTAAAAAGTGGGAACTGATGTGCCAGCATTTCCCATAACAGGAAAATCACAGAATCAGGATAGTTTGAGTTGGAAAGAGCCTTTAAAGGCATCTTGTCCAACGCCCCTGCAATGAGCAGGGACATCTTCAAGTAGATCAGGTTGTTCAGAGCCTCATCCAACCTGACACTGAATGTTTCCAGGAATGGGACATCCCCCACCTCTCTGAGTAACTTGTTCCAGTGTTTTACCACCCTCACGGTAAAAAAACCTTTCTCTTATCTAACCTAACCTAACCTTCCTTCAGTTTAAAACCATTCCCCTTGACCTATCACTATCTGCCCTTGTAAAACGTTGCTCTCCCTCTTTTCTTATCACCCCCTTTAAATCCTGGAAGGCCACAGTGTTACCTCCTTAGAAGCTTCTTGTCCCCAGGCGGAACAACCCCAATTCTCTCAGCCTCTCTCCATAGCAGAGGTCAAGCCCTTGCAGTACCCAAGAGTATCATCCTAAGAGCAGCTGCTGACCTCTGAGAGAAGGGAGCTCAGAGTGGTGTGAAAAGGGAGCTGGTTTGGTAAATGCTGTGAGTGGCGTTCTTTAAAATCGCCTGATATTTGTGTCTCTGTGCCATCACAAACTATTTTTTCCATCCAAATAGGAAAGCTGCAGATAAACACAGAAGCTATAAATGTTGCCTTAATTACATGTGTTATTTATTTGTTTGGCCTTTAGTTCTGTCTGGATTTTCAAAGCTGCAAATCAGCATGAGTTCAGTTAATTATGTTGCCACTCATCTACCAGGCAATTACAGTTGTCCATCATTATCATTTCTGTGATAGGAGCCCTGCAAAGAGTTCAGATTTCAGCTGAAATAGAAACCACACACTTGCCCAGCATGACCCTGGTATCATAACCCACTGTCCTTGCAGGACCTACCCTGTGACACGTTTGTTATTGCACAGGGCTGTAAGCACCGTGTGGGCTGGAGCAACACTGAGCCAGCATCTAATTGTGTGAGAGGATTCAGGAGGAGAAGGCTTGAAGGTAATCACTGCTTTCACCACCTGTGGAAGCCCTGCTGCATGTGACCTCTGGGTGCCTGGCTTTCCCAGGGTGTGAGGGAGAAAGGCCAGGCACAGCTGGGAGCAGATCAGGAGCCAGTTCAAAGACCTGCTGCAAAGCTCGCTGCAGATGCTGAGCATCCTCTCACCACCTTCAGGAGGCTTTTGCTTTCATACATCTCTCCACACTCAGATAAGGGCTCTTGGAGGATAGTGTTGCCCATTGTGGGACCAACTCAGTAGCTTTAATTTTCACCTGACTTATTAGTTAATATGCAAGAGCTAACGTGCTGACATGGGGTTTCAATGTAATAACTGCTTATTTCAGAACATCAGCTTTCTATTCTCCCTTCCACCTGCTTCCCCACTCTGTGGTTTAACAGAGCTGCTGGATATTAGATCTGTCCTGTTTGTAACAGAATTACAATATTTAGTCATTAGGGTGACAAAAGTACAACTGGTTGTTCAGCCAAAGACATGTTCCCTGTCTGTAGTTTGATGCAGTGTCAGCGTGAGCAGCACTGTTCTCATGAACAGCACTGAACAGCAGCTTGTTCTCACTTCTGCTCTGCCTTGCAGCTGGGCAAAGGGCTGGTTTGGGGAATACTTTCAAGCTAAAAATAGCTCAGCGAGGCAAAGTGCTGAAAGAACACACTCTTCAAATAACAGAGTGAGCTGTGCAGCTCCTGGCACACCTCCTCTGCTGAAAGCTGAGGGGAACTTCGGGCTGGGTACAAAATGGGTGTTGGAGGGTCTTCCAGCAGAAACCACAAGCTGGGTAAGACCTGCTCACACTGTGCAGGTCACTTAAAATGGTTAATAACATTTCATTGTAAATCAATAGGCTTTCTTTCCTTTTTTTCCTTTTTTTTTTTCCCTCCGAAATACGAGTAAAACTCTGGAGCCCTGTGTTCCCACAGAATGAAAAAGCAAAAAGCAATGCTACATATCTCAGAGTTGAGCAAATGGAGAACACTGTGGGTTTGATGCTTCAGGACAGGCAAACAAAAGCAATCATATAAATCCCAGGGTTTTAGTTCTATCCCATTATAGGTTTATTACCATGATATCATTTTAAATAAAGACATCTGCTGCTGCTGAAATGATAATAAAAACAACTCTGATAGCAACTGCACGAGCAGCAGGAGAGAGTCTGCAATAACCAGCAGACAAGGCAAATTCTCAGCCCAGTGGTGGGGACTGCCACTGACCAGAGACTTTCCTGTCCTGGTGACAGCTGCATAGTCCTGGGTGCTTACTGGGGAATGATATGAAGAAAAGAACAGAAAAATGTTGGGTTTGAACTTCAGTGTATGAACAATCCCTATACAATCCCAGGCTATACTGTTTGTGCCTGTTCTCCTCCAGGGAGGCTGAGGCTGGCTTGTCACCACCTTTGTGCCCTGTATGAAGTGCAGTGTCTGTAGGCTCATGACTCCGTTTCCTGGGCAGCCAGGAGTGCAATTTCAGCCGTGGCAGTCAGAGAGGACAGGGACAGGATGACAGAACATGTCAGTCTGGACTGCAGTACTAGCTCTGTTTCAGAGGGCATCAAATAGAGTTATTGCCCATGGACGGAAGTGTCCCAGAATGTCCTGCACTCATCTGGGATGCTCAGGGCTGCACTAAGACCCTGCAGTACTGTGCACTTAATCCATAAACAGTTGTCCCCACAACAGATGCCACTGCAATGTGCAACTGTGGGATTTGGGTCACTGGAAGAAACCACAGCTGGATTTGCAGAGAGCAAAGTATTGGTGTGCGTGGGCTGTCAGCTGTGGGTCAGTTCTCCTCCTCCCCCTCACCTGATGCAAAACAATTTGAGAATGGCCCTTCTGGCCATGGGCATGAGCTGCTGGAATTTCCCCATTCTGGAGAGCATCCTTCCCTGTCACCTGGAGTTGTATACCAGGGACCCCTTGGCAATCTGCAAAGTCTGGGGGGCGACAAATAAACCTCTTCAAGAACAGAGAGGATTTACCCCAGAGCAGGGGCTGTGGAGCTGTGTGAGCTGTGCACCTCCTAACCCAGTAGCTCCAAGCAGGAGTGGACACGCTGTGGCACTTTGCAAACTCCTTGTAATGTCAGGCTCAATGCCAAGGAGCAGCTTTCTTGATTACAAAAGTAAATCAAGGAAAATGCAGCACTCTCCGAGTACTCTGTGTAATCCCTGAAGGAAAAACCTAAATGACAGCAATTTCTGAAGCTGCAAATGCTGCTGGGCTGGGCAGCCCCTGCTGGGAGTGTGTGTGGGGCTGCACACCTGCTCCCAGCCCGCAGGAATCTCTCTGGGAACGCTCCCCCTGGCAAGGCAAGTACTTTCCAGTTCTCGCCTGTCGCTCACCCACACAGCATCTCCAAAAGGATGGGATATCCCTGCCTTCAGACAGCATTTCACCATCTGCTGTACTATTTGATTTCTCTCGTGCACACTGTTGTTGGCCCAGCACCTTCCAGGACAGAGTTAGACCAACAGCTTGGCCTCACACTGTCACTAACCTTGGCTGGCCAGAGCCACACAGCCTTTGCCCACAGCAGGCTCTGAATCCTGCTTTTTACTACACTCCCATCTATTTTTTCCAAGTTTCTCTTGAGGTTATCTGTTGATTTTTGAATACAGAGTGTTCTTGCTCTCAGTGCAGAGTGAGATGAGAAATTCCTCTAACAGCTCAAAGATATGGCCCAAACAGTCTGGAGGGGTTTGAGTCCCCTGGTCTCAATAATCATCTATTTTGTAGTTCTTTCAGCAGCAGCTCTCACAGTGCTCTGCAAAGCTCTTCTATATGGTTATCTCTGTTGTACAGAATAGGAGAATGTGGCAAACTGTCTTGTCTGAAAAAACAGATTTGCAGCCCCTCTGGGAATTTATTCACTTCCCTCTGCAAATGGTATTTCAGTAAATTTGTTTTTCTTTGTTTTTAAATTGGACTGGGTGAGGAGTATGACTTGTCACTCGATGCCACAAAGTGTGACACCAAGCACTGCAGACAGGCTAACTTACAGGAAAATACAGGCAGGATTTGAGTTTTAAAATGTCATCCTCATATTCTGTCTGCTCTTCCCCAAAGCTTTCTGGAACCCTCCTTAACTTTGTTTAGAATCCTGTGTTTCGTTATGGTCACGTAAATCCAAACAGAATTTGCTGGCAAATTTCACATAGAACAGAATATTCTGAGCTTTTGAAATCCAGATTCCTCAATTGAATAAAAGGCAAGAATTCAATTATGTAACATTAATTTTGGACGTTACAGCTGTGATTTGTTGTGGTACAACACGCACTGTCTCTCCCTGACAAAGCTCAAGGCTGCCACACCAACCCTTTGTGAGTGCTCTCGGGAACAGATCCCATTGTGCCACCTCCGTGATTGTCCTTAGGGCTGTTCCCTGCCTGAGGAGGGACTGCTGGGATGGAGAAGGCCAAGGAGAGCTGGGGAAGCTGGCAGTGACTCCTCAGAGCTCAAACAGGCCCTGGCTCTGTGCACACACCCTCCCTCAGACCCTGATTTTCCTGGCCTTTGCAGCTGCTCTTGTCACTGCAGCTGATGCTCAGCAAGTCACAGCATGGAGTGCTGGGCCCCTGCCCCACCAAAATTCCCTGCTAACCCTGAGCCTCCTCCTCCCATCCCCCTTGCACACCTAAGCTTGGCATTTCCACACACATCATTCCCTGTTACCTTTTTCCTGTATGGTGTAAACAGGCTGATAAAGAGATTTCTGTAAGCTTAACTGCATGAACATAACTTCCCTCACCACATTAGTCCTGGTCTGTTTAACCTTTTCTTGAGAAGGAGGATTTTTCCCCAGCTAGGTGGTATTTGGAAGCGCTGCAGCCACTCCCAGTGATGATTATAACAAGGCTGCAGTGTAGCCTGGCCAGAATATGGCTTTTGCAGACACCCTCAAATTAGCCTGATCTCTGTGCAACAAGGCCAGCTGCTTTCTGCAGAGACTGCTGACAGGGCCTAGCTTTAATTTTTTTAACATAATTTCTGAGAAACTAATGAAGTATTAATTCATTTAGAATTTAATTTGCTTAATGAATATGATCATCACAAGAAAATGACACTGGTGGTTCATCTGTGAGCCATGTAGTCCTGGTTTTGAGAGGTTTTTCTTCCACAGTAAGGCACTCTGGTTTTATTCTGCTCTTTGTCTCTTGCCCAGGTATTATTCTGTATAGCAAAGTAACTGACCATCAGAACAATGGAATAACTAGACTGAAGGACCTGTTTCTAATGTGGTTTAAGACTCAGATTTTGCCAGCTAGCTGGTTCTCATTTCCCAGTTGCCTTGCTGTCCTCTCTATAAGGGGACTTCCACCAGGAGGAGGTCCTCAGACTCCAAAGGTGTGGTCCATTGCTTCTTCATTTCACTGGATAAAAACATGAGCACGGATTGATAGACTTGGGAGTCCTTTTTTTTCTGTTTGTTTGTTTTCTGGTGTGTTACATGTGACAGCTAAAGCAAAACATGGAAAATAAGGGTGCTTTCCAGGGAACAAAAGTACTCTCCGGAGTCTGGGGAGGTCAAGGAAGTGTGCTGGCCGCTTGGATGAGTTCATTATCCTGAAAAACAGATACTGGAGGAAACTTGTAGTGCTCTGGTTGACTCGAGTAGCTCCCAAGACCTGATTATACAGCTGCAGCTTGCCAGGTGGGCACTAGCAGTGCAATCCAAGGGACTTAGCTAGAGCCATGTTTTAATAATTGATACAACTGCACATCATTTATTGAGCAGTGCTTGAGGACAATCGGTGACCTTCTGTTGTGACCTGTTTTCCCTCCTTCCCCCACTTCCTATTTTCTAAATATTTATTTCTTTCATTTTTCTCCCTGCTCACCTTCCATGAAGGTATCTCAAAAAGAAACTGTGCCAGACTGACCCAGTTTTCTTCTGTTTGAAAGCAGCAAGCCCAAGCCTCCGATTCCTGGAGGAACTGAGATCCTGAATGAACCAGGCTACAGAAGCTGCGGGAGGAGGGAACTGGAGTAACTCTCAGAATGTGGTGAACCAGAAACTGCAGGCTATGAATTACGGATTTCCTTGAATCACATGTACTGAGACTCAGTTTTCTTGGAAGAGAGCCCAAAAATAGGATTAAGTTCTTCTTGGGAAGGTGCAGGTGATTCATCTGAGAACCCTCCCCATAAACCAGGGATAACACTGCTCTGCTCCCAGGGACAGTGTGTGCAGCTGTAGCTCTTTTCTCCAAAGTAAGCCACACTTCAGATTTTGTGGGAGAAATGCCCATTTAGGTATTCTGCAGGCAATTCACTGCAACAGTCATGGTGACATTTATATCCAGTCTGCATATAAATTTGCTTAGGTTTAAAAGGCAAGTGGGGGAGAACCAACACGACACCAAAACTTCCTCCCTCTCTTTTGTTCTGAAATGCTTTCAAGTGGCACATCTGAAATGGATGTGTTAAAACACATGCAGCCAAACCCCGTTCTGGCTGAGACTGTGCTTACCCAGTTCACAGCCTTTCAGATACACACTGTCCATCCCATCTGGCTTCTGTTCCAGCTAAGTGAAGTAAGTGCTTGCCTTTAAGTGCAGAAAGCACTTTTCCTGAATATCATTAACAGATCTAACCCAAAAAAACCCCATCCTAAATCATCTCAGTGACACAGTGACCATGCCTATACCGAGTGAGGGCTGGCACTGTGCGTGCCTGAATCCCTCCCTGCCCAACCCTTGGGTTATCAGGAGCTCACAACTGTTACAGCACCTTGTTCTGGTCAGGTTTTCATCCCACAGCAGCACAAATCACTGTGACAACCAGAGCATCTTACTTTGGTCTCTATCGATTAAGCTCTGCCAATTGAATTAAAGCAATTTCTTTCTGTAATTACTTGTGCTGCACGCCCACACCAGCTCAAGGACCTGAATCATAATCCAGTGTAAGGTGAAGCATTACAGAGCATTACTGGCATTTTATGCATTTCCATTTTGGTTTATGGCTGCTTGTCTCACCACAGGGGTAGAGCCCAGATCTTCAGGCATGTGGAGGTGCCCAATTTCTGGGAAGGGATCTGAGCTGAGCATGTGCTTCTGTTTGTGGGCGGGCTGGCAGGGCAAAACAAGTGCACTGCTTTCTTCCCAAAAAGGCTTCTTTTCTTATTCAATTACACTTGCTTTAGCAGTTTTCCTGTAAGTTTATTTATGCAATTATGCTCCTCTGTGATACTTTACAGCTTTCTGCACTGTGATTTTTTTTATTTCTAGTTTAGCTTGTGCCACTTACGCCAGATCTATTCGAGGAATTGACTCTGTGTCCCAGAAAAGGCCCTGCATATTCCTATCTGTTTCCACCTACTGCTCTGCAGTGCCTTGCCTGCTGTGCTCTGACCTGCTGCCTTGCCTGCTGTGCTCTGACCTGCTGCCCTTGCCTTCACTGTGCTGTGCAAAACAGGTTTGATTAGGAATTCCTGACACTGGAGCCAGGGAAGTAAAACAGAGCAGTTCAAGGAGATAGTGTCTTCCCAGAAGACAATCTTTAATCAGCTGTGCCCTGGGAATTTGGAACTTTATTTTGTCTCCTGGCAGAATTTACTGCCTCTGCAGTGCTGCTGCCTCGTGTTTGCTTGCACAAATACCCCCGTTTTCGGCAGGAGGTGAATGTTGAATCCTCAGCAGTATAGTCGTGCACTGAGAGCAGCTCTGGGTTGTGTGCATGTGTTCAAACCAGGAAATAACACAGGACTAAGGCAACCCTGTTTCAACCCTTTATAAATAAATTAGTGTGTTCAAAAATTCTTGCCAGACAAGCTGTGGGCTGGTCTGAGACAGCAAATTGCTCATTCTGGTTCAGCTGCAGATCACGGCTCCTGCCCAGGGCTGACAGGGTGCTCCATGATTATTTGTGCAAGCACTGCTGAAGCAAGGAGGCACCTCTGGTTCAAGAGCTGCTGCCCAGAGTGTGATCACACACTCAGGGAGGTTAGGTTTACCTCTTGACCGGGGACTGGTGTTGGTGAGGTTCTTTCTATTCTTGGAGTTTAATACCTGAAAGGGAACAAATCTTTCTCAGCCTATTCAGCAAGGGGACAGCATAGTCCAGGTACAGCATGTACAGATGTACTTGAACCTTCTCTGATGCTTTATTTGACCTGTACTGCAGCTCCCCTGGACTTGAAAAGCCCTGTAAACAGGAGGCTGAACTTGCACATTGCTTAGAGACCTTAATGACACTTGAATCTTCTCCCTTTCCTCCCGATTTTTACCCTTAAAGGCTGTCTCTGGCAGCAAACACCACCCACCCTCAGCTCCTTGCCCAGGCCAGTGCTGTCTGTTCCTGTGTTCACAGCAGGGTTCCAGCTGTGTGGCACTGCCTGACACCAAGGAAGAGCATAGGGAATATTAATGCCTTGGGACCTGGACAACTTAATTCTCCAGACAGCCCCAAAAAGATCTCAGCTTCACTTGCACCTCCTCCCTTCTTCCTACTGCTCCCCATCCCTCACAGTATCTTACTTTTCCGTAGCCTGAAAAGCAGAGGCCGTAACTGAAAAGGGGCAAAACATTCCAAAAAATCCCAAATCCTCACTGAGCACACGGGTGCTGTGCAAGCTCTCAGTAAAACCCCGCAGCAGTGTGCAGGTCTGACAGCAGCCCCCAGCTGTCCCCCTGCCAGCAGCACCACGTCTGCTGCCTGGAGCAGAGCAGGGAGACTCCCCGGGCTCCTGCACGCCCACAGAATTCAATCGTGGCTCTATATTTAGCTCCTGCCTGGTGTGAGGGGCTGAGCTGTGCACACACGCCCACGCTGTGCTGGTTGGGGTTATTTTTAGCATCAGCAAGATGCTTACCTGGATGACTCCTGCCCAATGATGAAATGCATTAAATTGCACACGGCTAATTAGTGCTGACAGCTGATCTGTTCTTTGTACCTGCCCCCCACTACCTTTCTGCCTCTGGAAGGAATCTGTGTCAAGCCTTCCCAGCCTTCTGAAATTAGGGCAGCTCCCTGGTTTTTAGTCCAGTGACCGGGAGTTGGAGTACAGTTAGAGATTCATCAAAAAAAACCTTGCTAATCTTCAGGTGAGCTTAGGCTGGGCTCAGTTCAGCATCTCCTAAACTTCTGCATTAGTAGAATACCCACACACTGCTTTTTTTGATCAATCTAAACAAAATGTTCCCCAGAGTTCTGTGCATTCAGCCCAGTTCCCTGCTGAATGTCTCGATCAGGAGATGCCTTTTCAGTGAGTAAAGCTGCACTGAGACAGTTCTGTGGGAAAGTGGCACTGGACGTGCTGTCCTTGGAAAACATGGTGCAGCTTTTGTGTTGTCAGAAGGTAAAACTGTCCTTGTGAGTGCTCCGTGTTGAGCTGTGGTGCTGTTTTGCTTTTAGGCTGCCAGTCTGAAGTGCTGTTGGCTTGGCATTGTTCTGTCTCCAGCAGCACTGTGAACTTCACGCTCTGTTACCTGAGGGACAAACCAGGGTCTCATCTGGGTGTGCTTTTAGCTCCATCCGCAGTTCCTGGGTGAGTCAACTCGAAAATGCCTCTCCAGGAAGCTCAGGGCAGCACCACAACTACAGATTCCAGTTTTGGTAACAACTGAATAAAGATGCCTCCTTTTCCCTTTGTGTTGCCAGGAGACCTTGCCCCAGCACCAGCCACTTACCCGAGCCAAGATTTTCAGTGTGGTCAAGATCAGCTTTAGGTGCTCAAGTTTTTGCTCCTCTCTGTGTACACAAACCCTGTGTTCTTCCTGTCTGACTCCTCTGCCCAGGTTTCTGTATCTTAATTCCTGCCTCCATCATCTTTTAAGTGCCACTTCACCCATTGTGCCTACTTGTATAAATACTTGAGGAGCAGCACATAAAGTGATTACAAGTATAATCTCTTCTGGGAATTCGTGTTTTCATCGAGACATTAAGTCACACTTGGAGTGTCTTTAACTGAGGTTGTATGAGACATTCTCAAGAAGCACGAGCCACCCAGGCACTCCAAACATCAACTTTCTAAACAGCCAGCTATCAAATTTAATGAAGCAACCTTTTCCCAAGTCACCCTTCAGTCTAGCAAGTCTTTCACTCCCCCAGGTTTCAGCTGAAACCCCTTCTAGAACAAAGCGTGTCTGTGAGACAGGAAGCAGATACTGCAAACACTCATACTTGCAAATGTCTTTTCTGCCTCGTGACACAAAGAGCTCTCAATTCACTGAATTCATCAAGGGCTTATTATCTGTGCTCTGAACATGTGATAATGGAGCCAAGACCTGTTGGGAGCCCTGTTGCCTAATGCACAGTAGAGTACTCCAAGTGTGCACCATGCTCTGGGGCCTGGGGATGCGTGGATTAGTAAGAGAAGCACTCCAGCACAGGGAAAACTGGAACACTGCCATTTTGGATGGAGGAGGAGGGAAAAGTGCATGTTTCCACGGCAACAAGTGGTAGAGTAAATTGGCTGGGAGCACGAAATACAGGAAATACACTTTTGAAAAGCAGCGATGCACATTAATGAATCCTGGAATCTCTCCTCATGCTACTGTCAGTCAATAATGAATCTGGAGTCAGTGGATTTGCACTGCTGTAAAAGTAGAATTTGGCTCAAAACACAGAATTTCCCACTCTCCCTTTTGAGGTGGAATGGGTGGAAAAGTGGAGGAAAATAGGGGTTTTAGCTTTGATTTCATAAACACTCATCAGAGTGATAGCAGAGATTTGCTTTTCTCAGCAGGTTCACAGCTACTGCTGAAATGTGTTACAACCAGAACCACTTAAATAATACAGAGGTTTTGAGAGGATGCTATTCTTTTTGTCTCCCCATTTTTAAAGCTATATAAACACCATTACTTGGTGTATTTTACACATTATATATGTCAGTACATCTTTCCCTCCAGAGCACAGAGCAAGGCTGTGTTAGCTGTGAGGCTGAGGCAATTTTCTAGACAGCTACAGACCATCAAACCCTGCAAATGTGCTGAAAAATATCGACCCTGTTAACAACTGCCTGGTTATGAACCATTCTTATGCAGTCAGCCATTGAATAACTGCTTGCTAATTTGCCCATGGATTATTGTTTGTGCTAAACACAGATCTATAGCCTGATGGTACACGTGGATTCGTGATTTGCTGTTATCTAAGTGTTACTATTACCGCAGCAGCAGCAGCAACGTGCTGCTCTTTTCTGCACAGGTAGTGGCAAAGCCCTGCAGAGAACAGACATTTCTGCTGGATCCCATTTCCCAGGCAGCACTTCCCACCCCAGCACTACATTCCTTAGCTATAAACCTCCAAGTTGTCACACAGAGACTGTGCTGCACAAGTACCAGTGAAATGAATGAGTGTAAACACCTCAAAATCTCATACAATAATATCCCTCTTCCCAGTCTGGTTTAATTTCCACACCACAGCCAAGTTGTGCTCTGAGTGTGGGCTCTGGGATGGCCCAGGTTTTGTGAGGTGAGTCCTTGTGAGAAACTCCAAAGGGATATCTCCAGGGCTTGGGCTCTTTGGCCTTTGCCAGAACTCATTTTTACTTTGCTGGTTGGCTGTTTGGTTCTTTTGGACACCCACTTGCTTTTCCTGGTGTTGTAAATATTTTCCTGCATTCATCTACCACCTGAGCTTGTTTGCATGGTCGTGTTCTATTCTGGTGGATGAGTTAAGAGCTGAGCTGAGCTCTGCCAGCACATATGTGCTGGAAGTTGTGTGGGAGACTGCTCCCAATCTGTTTTGCCTTTCCTGGCTATTTCAGCAATCTCTGTGCCGTCTGTTCCCCGAAATGTGCTCAATCTTCCACGTTCCAGGAAGAAGGAACCAAATTAAGGCCTGACTTCCAGCACTTGGAACAAAGATGGCTTTTAGCCATCCTCTAGAATTCACCAGTGACACTGATGGGCTGCACCCCAGGTTGCTGCATGAGATCACAGCAGGCAGGGGAGTCTCCCTTAGCTGCATTCACCTACAGACAGCAAATTTCCTGCCTCCTGGTCAGGACCAGCCCCTGTCACTCATCCTGAAGTATCCTCTGCAAGTCCTTGTACCAACATTTGACTCTAGGGATGCATCCCTTACAGGAATTCTTTAGGCTCATTATTAAGCAGGATAAATGGTAAAAGGAAACAAAGGGATAAATCCTGTAGTTACAGCAGCTGAAGCTGCAATTCCATCAGACCTTTCACACTAAGTCACGCAGGGCTGAAAAGAGGAGTGACCTTCCAGGCATTTCAGCAATATGAGATGGGGCTGGATATGACATAATCTTCTCATTCAGTGAATACTTTGTGATGGTTGAACTTGGTTTTAGGGATGAAGTAGGTTGGAAACCATTTTTTGTGTATTTTACAGCAATCAAAGTAGGCTTTTGATGTATGAAGAGATCTATTGAATGATTAAATGGCCAAAATAATGGAATTAACAATATTGGGGTGCAATGTGGTGTGTTTCCCTGAAAAGAATGCACAAGGCTTGCAAGGTCAGGATGATCAGAGCCTATCTTACCTTTCTAAGGTAGTGGGTATTAATGGGACACACCTATGATGTGCTCTGTCTATAACTCTTGGAAGTTAATGTAGATTGTAGTGGGATCTTTCCTACTTGTCTGGATGTACATGTTTTGTGTGGCAGGGTCTGCCACCTGCCCTGAGTTGTGCAGCCCCTGGCACAAAGCACTGCTCCCCCTCAGGTGCAAAGTGCTGCTGTGCAGCCACTGACATTGGAGGGACCATAACTCCATCTCTGCTGTTGCAGGGGCACCATGAAGAGCACCCAAAACCTCCTCTGTGTTTCCTCAGCGGCTCATTCCTTTGCTGAGGGCAGGAGTGGTGGTGGCAGAGATGTTCTCCTCCATAAACTCTGGTCCATTAGGAGCTGTGCTCTGATCCACACACTTGTTCTCATTCCCTGTCCCTGGAGGTAAAGTTTAATCAAAAGCATGCACATGAATGAGTTAGTCTAAATATCAATAAATGTTTCTTTCAGGAGAGGCCTGAGATATTTAATATTTAATAAGCCTTGAAAATGAGCTTCTATTCATGTTTCTCAATTTGATTCTGAGCATTTTGGTGGTGAGCAGCGCTCGCTGTCCCCGTGTGGGCAGCACAGATTATTTAACAATCCACTTTGTCTCCTCTAAAATATTCATGTCTGCAGATATCCAAATGCAGCTCTTAAAAAAGGCTCACACAACAACCAGATGGTGCAGAGTAAGCCTCCTCGTTACCTTCAGCCTTTGCTTTAGGCTACACTCCACAGTGATGCTGTTTCTCTCACAGCTCTCCTCTGTTGCCCTGGTTACTGATCAAAACCGGAGCATCCCTGCTGTTCCTGCAGCTGGACTTACACAAGCACCTTCCCCAGGTGAGGGCAATGCTGCTCCTGCCTTAAAGCACCAGTGCAGCCACGAGGGCAGCAGCTTTCCCTTGGGCCAGTAAATGTGCAGCTCTAACAACTGCTTTGATCCTCACACTCAGCTAGAGCTGACAAAGCCAAATCAGGTTGATAAATAATTATATTACTATTTTTGTTAGAGCACTGGGTTTTCTGGAGGACCTCCAAATCTTGATTGCAGCAGCAGAGCTGCAGGTGGATTGGGCAGGATTTTGTCTCCCAATTTGACTTCTGTCTTGTTTTCCCTTGTAATCAAGGCAATCCTGACTGAGGAGGGAGTTAAGACTTTGTTTCCTGTGGCTGACTGACAGCTGAAAATGTGCTGTATTGGCTTGTGGATGGTTCCCTGCAGGAAATGGACCTGGCAGGGTGGCAGTGCCTCATCTGACAGGACTCAGAGGATGCTCCATTGTAAAGGGAGGCTCCTCCCTGTTCTCATTCACAACACTTACTTTGAGAGTTTCATTTCAATCTGCTGCCGGATTTCCTGTCTCTCCTCATCTGTTCGCCTTGGGAAAATATTCCTGTCTTCCAGCTCCTGCTTGCTCGGTCTGTTCCGTAGTTTTACTGCCAGCAGCTCTTTCTTGCATTTTCTTGGCAAAGTACCTGGGACATGCATTGAAAGGAAAGTTATTAGAAAGGCAGCTCCTGGGGATGGAACAGGAGCTTCTGGAGAGCAGGGGTGGCACAGAGTGGCCGTGACTGTGTGGGGCTGTGCAAGGAGCAGTTGTACACGTTAATGTCAGAAAGCAGCACTGCAGCTGAGCAGGGCTCAGACACAAAACCATCACAAATGCAGAGGGAACATATTCCTCAGGGCATGCAGGAGCTGCAGTTAAATCTTTGCTTCATCTTGGGGGCACGGTGTGGAATAGGAGGTTAATTTGTTTTGGTTCCTTTGTCGCTTTAAACAGTTTGGCTTCTTTTTAATTTAATGCTTCACCTTTTCTACAGAAGGTCACCCCATTTTTAAAGAAAATGACATTTAATTGGTATTTTTGTTTGGCATTTGAGATAGGATTAAAGTCTATATTTTAAAGATGCTCTGGAGGTTGACAAGATTCTAAATCCTAAAGAGGTTCTCATTCCCAAATCCTGGGGTTTTATCTGCTTGGGATGTGTGGACCTCCATTATTATTATCACCTCTGATCTCAAATTTCTTTAAGCAGAGGGAAGGAATCTGTACAACCTCCTTCCCACATTTACCTGTTGGGAAGAGTTGGGTAGAGTAGTTTTGGTCTCCTTGTGGGAGCAGTGAAAAAATGTCTTAATAGTTGCACCGGTCTAAAGTTAAACTTTTTAGAAACCATAATCAGCTCAAAACCCCTTTCTGGAGCCTAAAAGCTGTGCCCTTATTTAGCACCTTCCTTGAAATGCTCTCACAGTCTGTTGCAAGCATTAATTAAATTAAACCACACAGCCCTGTCTGAAGCAGCAGATATACATTTAACAGATGGGCAGGGAAGTTAAATGATTTGGCTGCTGCCACAGGGAGCCTTCTGCTAAGTGAGTATCTGCCTCCATCAGGAGCATTTGGCTCACAAAGCCACAGACTTGGGACTCTGACAAGGTTTCTCCAGCCTCTACCACGCTGGGAGTGGGTGCACAGGAACCAACAGAATTCCTCCTGCTGGAAACAACCTGAAGGATATTCGGGGCCAGAAAACTCCTGGGCATCCCTGCCCACGTTGCCAGTTTCACATGAGTGAGTTAGAGACAGGAATTTGGCCATGTCAGGAGGTTTCTGTGGAAAGCCTGCAGGGGGACAAGGAGCTCTGGGTGTCCAGGCCAATGGAAGCTGTAGCACTGGCCAGTGCAGTGTGTCCCAGGGCAGGGCAGGACACCTTGGGGACATGGAAAGTGATAAAATCTATAGGATTGTTGTCATTGACTTTAAAGGAAGTGGGGTTAAAATCCTAATGAACAGTGTCAGCTCCATCTGTCAATCAAAGGTGGACTATTCATAATGAAACATAATTTACCAGGACAAGTTCAAATGCAAGTATACATGCAAAATTTAATATTTAAAAGAGAGCAAGTGCATGTGAATAAAACAAAACTAGAGAACAAAGAGAAGAAACTGAACCTTCAAGCACCCCTATTTAAGTCTTCTCTTCCTTAGAATTATTTTTCCTGGTGAGTCAGGCACATTCAGTGCCAGTCTGTGCCATGACCATCTATCTCAGGCAGGATCTTGGCTGGATTGTTTCATGGTTTATCACACCTCAGCTAGGTCAACAAGAAATTCTTGGGAAATTCACACCCTTTTCATGTTAGGGCTGCAGATTCGTGCAAAAACTTCCTGTTTTGATTCAGTTGAATCATGACATTTTATTTCCTGTATGTTTACTGTTCTTTCTCTCATATTCACTGTTCTATCAATCAAAAAGCAAACCCTAACACTGCCTGATGCTGGACAGACCTTGGTTGCACCAGTTATCAGCTGTGGGCTACATTCCAGTAACGCTGATTTTTAAGCTCCTCTTGCCTCACATTTTCAGAGGTTTCAAATAATAATTTGAGTGGGATGCTAAGGGAAAACCAAGGTATAATTCCTCACTTTTTCCAGAGTTATCAGTGACCTGTCTGTACCTCCCTGTGGCCACAGGGCTGTGTGCCCTGCTGTGGTGGCAGTGACAAGAGTGGGTGACGTTACAGGGATTGTAAAGCAGCTCGGGATTAATGGATTGTTTTACTCCCTGGCTTGGAAACCAGCCCAGATTTCTTCAAACCAGAAGGAATCTGGAGATGTTTAGGGAATTGTTCTGGTGCTGTTCCTGTCACTGCTGCACCTCTGGAGTGGTTCAGTGGTTCACTCGAGTGAACGCTGGCACCAGCAGTGCTCACCAGAAATGCCTTGGGAATGTCCCAGTTTCGTCAAACTGGACATCAGTCACAGAGCTCAGGATCCTCTGTGCTGAGCAGCAGCGTTGCTCCACAATTGCAGCCACAATAATGCCAAAATGTCTTTAAAACAGATCTGGTTTTCTCAGTGGGCCTCAGCCATCCCCAGTACACCACCACTGTCCTTCCATTGCAGACATTTTCCAAAACTCAAAACTTATTGTGGAGAGCCCAGAGCTGCCTCCAGATATCACTGACACTTGTACAGTAACAAGTGCTCTCCTATCATCATAATCATGAAAAATGATTTGTTAAATATAGAGAGGTTCACCTTCAATAGTAAAATATTCGGATTTGGTTTTGCTCATAGGGGATATAATGTATTTTTTGCCTGGCTGCCTCTAGCTCTTAGAATTTTTATCAAAGGAGACCATTTTTACACACATAGCCAGAAGAAAAAATAGAACTTAAAAGGTGGTTTTTATGTTTTAAGCTACCCTTAAATGCACACCAATTAGGCAAGGGACTCTTTTCTTTTGCCGTACCTCAGGAGTCTGTTCTGTTACTTGGTGTGTTAAGAACTCATGTCCTGTCTGCTGGCTCATGCTTTCAAAGACACCTTTTAAAATTCACCTTTCATCTGCTACAACAATTATTTTTTGATGAATTGTTCTCTGCCTGCCTCCTTTTAATGCATTCATGAAGAGAGTGAAGGATTCATTTCAGACGGAATCTGTCTTGCTAACATGGAAAACATTAAAACCTTGAGTGAGAAATAAATTTTCTAATGAGAGCTGATTATTTTGCCAAAGCTCACTTAAATAATTGCACAGGATTATAAAATGCATTCCCCACATGTCTCAAGAAGGGGTAAAATGGATCAAATGGAGAGAAACTTTATTCTTTAAGGTATTTTCTCTACATGTTTGTCCTTCCTAGATTGATTGGTCTCTATCACTTTTCCATGTACCATCACTGCATGGAATAATAGTCCTGAAATCCCAAAATACTGCCAGCAGTGGCACAGGGTGTACAGAAAGCTCTGGCTACTGACAGTGAGATGTCTGGGAGTGCTGCTGCTCATACAGAGCAGTCCAAGGGCTGCAGCAGTATCTCAGAGGGTAAAGCACAGTGATACATCTCAGTGTGCAGTACCTGCCAGGACAATCACTGTTACTCCAATTTAACTTCAGCTTTCCACCAAGATTCCTTCAAAAAAGTTGATGTGACATTAGAGGAATTTATCCTTCTCAATATTTTCTGTTGGCTGCTGCCTTTAGAGCATTCCCTTCAGTTGTGAGAGTGTATCTTTGGAATACAGTGACTTTCCTTACCAGAAATAACAGAGTCGTTCAAAACTTCCTCATCCTGATAAAAAACAGACTCTTCCTTGAGCTCTGAGTTCATGATCATGTTTTCTTTGTTCTCATCTGACTCTTTAACCGAGTTCCTCTTGTTCTCTGAGTCGCTGCCGTAACTCAGCGAGTTCTCCTTCTCTTTGTTGCGCTCCATACTCGATGTTCTCGAGGGACGGACATCCACTCTTTTTTTTGGAGAGCCTTTGCTTTCTCTTCCATGGAAGCTGTGGGTGGAAGATGCACAGCCCAGTTTTTACAAAGGCTGATTTACTGCTGCAGTAGAAACTTACATGAGAATGAGAAAAATGTCCTGTAGCTCGTAAAGGGCAGGGCAGGGAGCTCAGCACGGACCAACACAGGATGGCATTTTCAGGTTGAGAATGGCTAATGTGGATCTACTTTCCTGTCTCTGCCATTAAAATAAGATGGGGGNGGGGGGGTGATGAATGTTTTTCTTTGATATGTGGTCACAAGATATACTGTGACCACAGTATAGTGATAGTAATAGTGATTAAAAAACCCCACAACAACACGGCCTTCTAATGAAAAGCATGCATGGCATCAAGTATGACCATTCATATGTTATTGTATTATCATGACAAAGGTTTAACAGGGCCTGGAAATGATATCATGGCAATCTGTGCCCTGGGACAGCAGTAATTAGGGAACTGAGAAATGATACCAACCTCACTCCAAAGCTCTGGGATGGCAAAGGTTATCTCTGCCCTCCTCTGATATACAGGAAGGTTTATAATTAAACCCAGATAAAGCACCCAATGTGCTTCCCAAAAGCATTTGTATTAAAAAATGGATCTGGTATGTGCTCCTGTGCCAGCCAAGAGACACAGAAATTGCAGCATTTCTCACGAGCAGAGGGCTGGTACTTGGAGCAGAATGTGCCTTTGCTACTCTAACTTGATCAAGGATTATCCCATGACTCCACCTGTTTGAAAACCTACTCCATGCCCCAGGAGGAAGAATACACTCTGAAGCAGCTGCCAAATTAAGCACTTTAACCAGGGATGGATGTTCCAAGCAGCGACATCCCAAGGAAGGCAACCCCAAGCTGTAGGAGCAACCAAAGCGCTAACAACGAGATAGGAACATTTTCCAAGAACAGTGATGTGGTGGGATGAATGTCCTCATGCAGCCCTGGAGCCAGGAGGCTGTAGGTACCTGTCCTGCCGGTGTTTGGTGGCCAGAGCCCTGTGGAGTTCTTCAATGACTCTGCTGGGAGGTAAAGGCAGATGAACGGCAGCCAGGTGAGGGGAACCGGTGGGCGTTGTTACCTGGCCTCTGCCATGGGGCTCTGAGCTTTTCTGGCCAGAGGGGTGGAAGAGGGCAGCTTGTCCTGAGATTTGGGAGGAACCAACAATGACATAGTTCTTCAGGATGGTAGAAGGAGGAGATTTCATGGCTGGGTCATCCATTTCACTTCCTGCTGTCAAAACACAAGAGGGGAAGAGGTTGTGCAATGTTTTTTTTGTTGTTTTCCAGTCTGCACTGAAATTCATTTGTTGTATTGAACAGATGATAAATGGTGATGTTTTGCTCTTGCTGTGAGGTAACTGGCTGAGTAAATGAGTTCGAAACACTCTTGCTGTACCGCTCCACATCTTTAATCTAGCAAAATAGATGCCTCTCCCACTCCCCCTCTTTCTCCCAGGATCAGATTCTCCTTTTTCCCAGCCCACCAATGCGTTTTTGCTTGCCCACACTGTTGCTCCTAGGCACCAAAGGCTTGGGCTGTGGTGGCTTTCCAATCTAGCATTTTCTCTGCTGGCAGACTGTATTAAAATTTATGCCCCGTGGTTCTGAGTCTGGACAAAATGTACCAGTGTCTATTTGCTGCTCCTCTGTGACTGCTGCACAGCTCAGACCTCTGTCTTTCATATGCCCGTTGAGAAAATGCCAAAATCATTATAATATGAGGATAATGTGTGCATAACAAAACTTGCCAAATGACATCCAAATGAAGGATGGGGTATTGAGCACTAACAAGAAAAAAGAAGGGTGGGGCAATCTAACCTCTTTTCACCCCCAGCTTCAGGTGTTTTCTATGCAATGTAAACATTTTGTCTGAAATTGGAGTCGAGTTACACATTTAGACTGATATATACTTTTCCTACCATTTGAGTCTGAAACACACTGGACATTTCCCTGGTTGTAAATTTGGTAGCTTCACACCCTTAGAATAACTGAACATCTGGCCTGAAAAAGATGTTGATTAGTTTTTCTGTTCTGCAGTCCCCTTCCCCTTTCCCTGTCCCCACGATTCCTGTCCTAAGCCTCTGGCATACGGAGCTGTTTACACCAGCAGCTCGGGCTGGGTGTAGAAAGGCAATGCGAATGCCTCATCCCAGAGTATTTCTTGTCCCTTGTTGCCACCTAGTGCTTCACACAGGAATTTAAACTGGCACAGCTTGCGCAGCTTTGGTACAAACGTGTTTTCTCAGGTAATTTTTCCTTTTTTTCCCTTACTTTTGAAATAAATCCTTCAATTCATAGCAGAGAAAAACTTCTGCTCAGGCCAGGATTATCCTGAAGTAGTCCTGTAACAAGGACTTGCTTCCAGTTAGCAGGGTAACTTGCTAGACAACTGGAGAGGGTAAAAAACATTACCTTCAGCTATTAAATATCTCCTCTCAGAGCCAGCATCCTGCACAAGGGTTACCAAAAACATGCCTTTTCTTATGTTTGCTTAAGAAGAGCTTCTGAAGTCATAACCAAAGTCTAACACTGAATATCTGAGTGTGACAACACTAAGCCTGGTCTCTTTTCTTGTTTGTGGGGTGAGAAGAGCATCCTTCAGTGAGGAGAGCTGCATCCACAACAAATCTCTTGCCCTACGGCAGGTCTAACATGACTTGTTTCATTTCTGGGGGTGTTTGTGCACATTTGTGTCCCTCCAGTCCAGAACCCTTAGCAATGGCTTTGTCCATCTCTATGCAGACAGGAGACAGGGTTCAAACGAGCCCAAAACTTACCCTGTTTAAAATCTGCAAAGTCTGGAAGCACAGGGGCATTTCTCCAAGTGTCAGAGTGCCTGATGTGCAATGTCTGAGACACCTTTCCACCCCGGAGCTCCTCCTGCACTGACCAGGGAGGCTGCTCCAGCCAGGACACAGCCGAGCTCCGCTGAGCAAAGATGGGGTTTGGCACTCCAGGGGGTTTTGGTTTTGTGCTACAGTGGAGATGGACAGAGGACATTTATCATCAATTGCTGCCCATTGAATCGTGGCCTGAGGGGATGGACAAAACCCCTTCGTGAGCCACTCTGTTCTCTGCACAGAAGAGGGTCTGTGGGGTCTGTGTTTCCTCAGAGCAGGAGCCATGGGTTCAGCTCAGCCCTAAAGCAAGAAGAGAGGAGATGTTTTGTCTTTACAGCAGCTTGTTCCTGGAACAGGTCAAAGGCCAATTTTGTCCTCACTGCAGCTTCAGAAAATATTGAAAATTTCCTGAGCTCGCACCTGATTTGTCCTAGTGACAGATGTTCAGTGAATAATCTTGCAAAGTGATGTCTTGGCACCTTGCCCCGTTCCTCCTCTCTCTGATTAATTGGTGCTTGACTTACTGCTCAGTCCTCTGCTGACAGCATCCCTGGCATTGTATAGGGAGGAAAAAACTAAACACAAAAGAGCTTTTCAGCCTCTTCATCTTCCTTTACTTTCATAATCGCCCTTTCTCTCTCCCTACACTTTTGTATTTCCTCTCACTCACTGACGGTATTTGTTTAATTTTAACTTAGCACTGCCTCCACATCCCCACAAAAATAAACATGTATAATCACTACTGGAAAAGGAGCAAGAGTTACTGGAGTCATTGAGAAAATTAAAACATGTTCTTTGTGGAAAATGTAAATGAGAATTAAATACCAAACCCCAAAATATCTGAGATGCTGTAGGAAATACCTGGGTTAAGAGCAAATATCTGAACTCTAGATGCTCTCAAGTGCCTGGTGGAGGTGTAATCTCTACACCCTGTGTGGGTCAGGTTTCCAAATACATCTGATGCAAAGCATGGCCTTCTCCTCAGCTGAGCAAAGGCACAGGGGGCCTGGGGCTGCCTGTTCCTGGTGCAGGGTGGCAGGGGAACCTCACCCACAGCCCAAGATGGTGAAGCAACCTGAACAGCAGCTCCCAAGGAGCACTAAAATACCATTTTGAACCCAGCTCCCACTTGAGTTATTACAGCGTTCAAGCACAGACAAAGTATGAATCGTTTCCATGGGAAACAAATACTTGTAATTTTCTTCAAAGAGAGTGAAAAACCTCAATATTTTCTGTAAGCCCCAGTGGTCAGGTCACAGTGGCCTTCTGATGTTTTGTTTCCTGGTGACTTTGAAAACCCTACTCATTGTGCCAGATGATGAGTGTGGATGCAAATCAGGGCTCACATAATGGTTGTCATTTAAAAGTCTAAATATCCAACAGGTCTGACATTTAGATGTCAGGACTTGATTCTAATTTGCAATAAGGCCCTTTTAACTGCTTTTACCATATGTAGGCACCCTGAAATTGGAACCAACTAAAATCATTCTCATTTTAGCACCCTTTCCGCAGTGCCAGAATGCTGAGAAATGTAACAACATTGGCGATACATTAGAAAATCAGGCCCAGGGGAATTGCTTTTGGAAACGTTCAATGGAGTCTGGCACAGAGGATTGCCAGGTGTATGACTCCTGTGTGTTCTGTTAACCAGACCAGATTTCATAGCTCTAGTTTAGACCTGCCCTAGAGAGCAAACCCTTCAGACAGAAACCTCTGCAGAACCTTTGACTTGAACCAGATTTTGGCTGCTGTCCTGCTCTCCAGTGGGAGTGTAGGTAATGAAAACATTTAAATCTTCCTCATGTTTTATGGCATATTGATTATGAGCAGATGTCTGCAGCTGGTTTGATTTGTTTTACGTGTGTTTAGTGCTATAGACTCACACCAAATAATCCCCTAAGAGATTCAGATGAATATGTGAAATACAAAGATCATTGTTATCAGGCAACCAAACGTGGTTATGGCTCACTCAGTTTAACCAGCCTGATTCTCAGCAGTTTGGGGCTTAAAACCAGACGTGAGAAAAGGATTTGACAGGAGGCAGGCAACACATAAAGGATGGGAAAATCTTTACTGAGCAGTGATGACTGACCTGTTATGCTCTTGGTGATTTTGGACATTGCCTTAGGAGGTGGAGCTGGGAGCAATGGAGGGCTGGGAAGCTGTGCTGGGTTTCTTTCTGACTGCTTCTGGGGGGAATCTGTGGATTCAGGTACGAGTAAGGCTTGTGGACTGTCTTCAGATGCTGGCAGGCTGGCATCCTCCAGTTCTTCTGTGGGTGCTGAAGGTTTCTTGGCTAGTGGGAAGATGAGTGAAATTAATGGAACATGAAGTTAATAATGATAGGCCAGGGGACAATGCCAGGAACATTCAGAAACACTGAACACATGGCACACAGCTAGAAGCACTTCTTTTCCACAATGAAAGTCATTGCGAGAAACAGCCAACCAGCCAGGGCAGGTGAAGAATAAGATGTACCAGGATATTGAAGAAATGTTAGTTTTGATGTTCCTGAAAAAACTGCTGAGCTCCCTTTAATACCCACAAAGCCTTTTCTCCCCTGA
>VXAC01005771.1:160170-303287 GCA_013399225.1 Rhipidura dahli | reverse complement strand
CCCTTGTTTTTTTTTTTTTTTTTTTTTTAATAATGAGGATAGCAAGGCAAAACCACTTCTGAGAACTGCAAAATTAATTTTCTCAGAGTACACTGCTGTGGTGCCACAGTTACCGGGTGAGTCTTCTGTCTAGGAACACACAGCCAAAGAGCAAAGAGTATCAAAACCATATTACCTAAAAACTGACTTTCCAATAGTTGATGTGTTTATTTTCCCCATATGATTTTTATCTTATTTAATTCATTATTTCAATTTACTTCCTGAGTCTCCTTTTACTGTACCTGACTCCAGAGCTGTTGAGCCTTTCCTAAGGCAGAAGTTTTTAACCAGAAAGAACCTGCCACAAAAAAGATTTGCTATTGGATCTGAGCAGTTAGAATGAAAGAGGGAAGCCGTGAAGTACTCAAGAAAAAATTCAGTCTCCAAAGCCCTAATTTGAGATGGTGAAGCACTGCTCATTTCAGGATTGTCTCTGCAAGGATGGTAAAAGCACTTAGCTGTGAAAGGCAGTGCAGGCTGAATCACTGAGCAGCTCATCAAATTGACCAGGCTGTGACGAGGGCACAGGGGAATGGATCCAGAAAGGCATGAAGCTGAAGCAGGACACAGGTGGAACTTCAGTGATGAAGTCCAAAATTAGCATCCTTGAATTCTGCTCAGATACAGCTGCTCTGGCAGTGCCCAGACTCGCACAGAGCCTCACTGCTGGGCTTCCACTCTGTTACATGTCCTGATCTCTGCCTTGGCAGGTGTGGGGAACCACCGAGAGCCTGGAGGCTGACTCTGATCCAGGTGCCCAGTTTGGCTCCCTCCAAACTGCATTTCCAGCCACTCTGGGCTCAGCAGTAGCCACGAGGGTCATTTTTCCTGCCCCCAGCAGGTGAAGCATTCATCCAAATGGGGAGATCAGTGTTTAAATCTCTCCTAAGCACAGAATCACAGAATAGTTTGTGTTGGAAGGGACCTTAAAAGGTATTTAGTTTATGTCTTCCTGTGCTGAGGGTCCAAAGCTGGGGTCATGCAGAGCATGAGAGAGATCCAAACTCCTGGGAAAATCCCACTCCTTTTGGCACTCTGGATTGTCTAACCAGAGGACCTTTCCCTCCAAACCCTTCTAGGGCATCTCCTGAAATCTCGCTGCAGTGGCACCCACAACTGCTGCATCACAAATCTTTTCTTGGCTCAGTTTTGTGTGTCTCGTTGGGAATTCAAACTCTCTGTATTAATGAACATTCAGCAGCCTCGTGTTCAGAGTGTGTGGGGAGGCACCAAAGCACTCAGGCAGCTGGAAACAATGGCACTAGCAAGATAATGGCATTTAATTTGTTGACAAACAGATTAATGAGCATGCCTAGAAGAGGAGGAATGAGTATTTATCACTCAAAAGAGACAGGAAAGTAGAATAAATATGCATCATTAGCAGGAGTTCTTGTGAAATTTGTCATGACAGGAAAGCTGCCATATGTGATAGTTATGTGCATTATAGAAGGAACTAATTTTTTTAAAATGTACTGCTAGAGAAATGCCTTGTTCCAGGGTGACATCACTTGGGTGTTTGTGCCCATTGCACAGGAGACAAAATGGGTAATAAAGGAAGGGAAAAATAAAGTCACTAATGGGTTACATTATAGAAAGATGAAGAGCCCCAGTAGATGTGAGGAGCTTGGAAGAAAAATTAGTCAGATTTAAGTGCATTTCCCTGAGTGGAGCAATGCTTTCTCTGGCTGTAACTCCAGAGTCAGTGGGTGTGCCTGTGGCAGGAAGGGCTGCTTGGCACAGGTACAGAGGAGCAGCCACATTGGGACCTCTGCTACAGAGGAGGTGGATCCCAAACACTCTCAGCCCCAGTCAAGACTTTTTTCGGTCCTGAACTCCACCCTGGTCTGGGAGTGGTGTCAGGCAGATCTGAGTGTGGAGCACACAAACCCATTAACAGATTTCATACTGCAGAGTGAATATTAGCCTGCTGAAAATATACCAAGTGCTCAGCACTGGGCTCCTGCTGGAGTTGCAAATTATTCATGGAGTGCCACTTGGAATTATTCATGGAAATGCCATCTCATTACCAAGTAGAAATCCTTCCCCGGGACTATCCCCAAGGCCGCTGGCAAAGTTAGGTGGGAAAAACTGCCTTTTTTTGTGCCCTGGCTGTTCTTTTTCTGTGTATTAACATGAAGTCTACAAATTGTGTTTTCTCCTCTTCCCCTCCTTGCCCTTTACCCCACACCCTCAGGATGACATAGAACACGTTGGGTATAAAGCAAATGCCTTCCCTTTGTTTCCAGCTGGTCACTTACTCATGAATTTCTGGAAAGACACCCACTGTATTAGGCCTGGATTGAGCCCAAAGGCAAATGTATTAAAAAAACTCGACATTATAATAAACTTAGCAACACCCTCTGACAATTTTGAAGAGCTTTCCCACCCAATTAATTCCTTCAGGTGCACTCACTAGAGACAGGAATGTAAGGATGTACAGACAGGGATAAATTAGCACATTAAGACCAGATCAGCAGTAATTCTGGAAGCCAGAGGCCACCAATGGAAGAGGTAGAAGTAGAAGTAGAAAGAAGAGTAGAATCTCTCAGACCAGGTAGACAGCAGAAAGTAATCTCACAGGGATTTCTCTGGAACTTGGGAAAACAATGCCTCAAAAAATGGAGGAAAGGAAATAACAGAAGACAGGGAAGATTGTTTCAGGGAAACAATAAAAGGAAATAGGATTCAGGAAATAGGCCTAAGAAATTGAAATGATTTTGAAAGCTTCAGTGCACAATTTTGAACACACTGTAAGGTGAATTTTAAATCATGGTATGAGTAAATGCAGAGCCATAAGGTTAAGTACATGACACCTTACTGGTGCTATCTTTCCAAGATAGTATGTCCCCATGGTAAGAATTAGAAGTTCAGAAAGAAATTTCATGAGTGATACAGAATTTAACGCCCTATAAAAGAGAAAGAAGAAAAGAAACCTGTAATCTGGTCAAGATTTGATCTGGTTGTTGTAAGAACAGGGAGATGAATGGGTTTTGCCTCAGCTAATGAGGGAATGATTTCTATTCTGAGCTGCTGAAGCAGGATGAGGGGGGAAGCAAGCAGGGGTGGACTTGGGGAAAGCAGCCAGGGGCTGGGACCCCCAAGAAAGCTGGGCCTGAAAGGGTGGGACAGAGAACAAAAGGCAGCTGGGCCAGATGGAGAAGGTGTAAAGATTGACCAGAGGCCAGGAAGATCCATAATCACTACATGGCACTCCTCACAAACCAGGATAAAGCATCATCTCTGCAGCTTTGCATTTCTTGGTTGTCAGGAAGTGAATGGAACCCTCCAGCTGCTCTAGTCCCTAGGAACTGCTGCCATGGATGAGCTCACTGAAGCAGAGCTGCATGAAAGGAGCTTGATTCAGCTGATCTGTGCTCCTGCTATCGAATTTCACAGGTGTTTGCAGCATGCTGGGGACAGGGTGATGATGTGGACGGTGTGGGCTGTGTATTGACATTGTTCTCCTCAGCCAGGACAAACAAATTCAGGCTTGGCACAGAAGTTTAAGAAATCTTTTTAAGAGAAGCTTATTTCATCTTCCCAGCAGCCACTGCTGACACCAAAGGGGTACCATGCCAAGACTGGATCATGCCATAATTCAACTAATCCCATCATGCCAAGCTTTGTGTAGCTCCTCAGTTTGGTGGAAGTCTCACAAATCACTGCTTTTAAGTACCAGTTGCTAACCCAGTATGGAGCTGAGCTGAACAAGGTGCAGTGACCCTTTAATGCACTGACATATTCAATTCCTCAGCAGAAGTATTTTTATAACACTTCATCATTTGGAAAATATTTTCTATCCCATACCTGAATCTTCTTTTGGCTCCTCCAAGTGCAGCTCCTCACCAAAGGAGGTCACATTTGTTGTGGCTGCTGTTGTGGTCTCCTGCTGCCCCTCCTCTGAGGTGAGTGCCTGGCACACGGGTGCTGGAGCCTCGCTCTGTGTCGCTCTCGTGGCATCATCACCGGTGCAGGCTTTGCCTTCAGAATCTAAAACAACAAATCATTTAATCTTAACTCAACCAGGAGCAGTGAAAGCTGAGACCCCCCTGCTATCCTCTTGAGCAGAGGGAGTCTCAAAGCTCCCAGTGTTCAGAGGACTGAGGCTTCTCTTAGAGCAGGACCCAATCTCTGTGTTAACCACCTGTAATGCAAATCCTATGGACACCAGCCCATCTGGATACTGAAACCCACCCAGTTTCCTCAACGAGGCACCTATTTCTGTGGGCAGCCAGCAGCCTGAGCAAATGACAACTGTGCTCTGCAAGTAGTTGCCGTGTGGGAGACAGGCAATGGGCAATCAGAGGTCTCTGGGAGAAGGTAATTCCTTCCTTGCACAAGCAGAGCCCGTGGTGCAGCACATGCCCAGGTTGGTCTGACGTGTCTGGGTTGTGTCAGGCGCTGAGCACAACTCGCTGAAGGGAAGGCTGCTCATGTTCCCCACCGAGCTGCAGGTCTTTAGCACAGTTTTAGTTGCTCAGCTTTGAAAAGTGTGTCCTGTGTGATTGAACTGATCAGAAATTCAAATCCCTCTTCATGCAGACCTAGAAACTGCTCCCTTTGCTTACTCTGAAAGATTTTTGTGCCAGTGATCCCTGCAGCTGTATGCATCTTGATGACTGAAGCTTTTCTAGTATTCTCCTATTCAGGCAAGAGTCCTCAGAATACAAACCACCCTTTTACTCCCTCAGAATTTACAAGATCTACATCACTGTTGCAAACCACAGAAAGCAATCACTTCCCTCCCTGGGCAGCTTTCCATGCTGATGAACACTCCTGCTGTCCACCCTTCACCTCCCAGCTTGTATTTCTCAGCCCTGGACACTCCTTTCTGGAAGCTCCTGACAGGGCTGTGTTTTCTTGCAATGATATTACTACAAGTTCCTTGAACATTGATTTAAAATAGCATCGTTCACAGTTACCTCTTTTTTATGCTATTTGGACAATCTGCAGGGTATTTTCCTCTGCTTTTGGGTGAGGGTATCAGATTTTGGCCCAGAGAGGCTGCGGAAGGGATGCAGTATTTTTGCACACTGAGCTCACTCAGTCTGCCTCATAATCACGTTTGGTGAAAAGTTACTGTTCTTAAAATAGCCCTTGCAGTGGCACAGTTGCTATGATACAGGGAAGGGGAGGGGGGGAAAAAGTTCATTGCCTACATTTCAGCTCATTGTGAAGGCAGCCTGTACACAATCACGGGTGTATGAACCGCTGCCCGCGTTGTTTGACAGGCAGCCCTTACCCCAGAGCTGCAAGTGAAGATAAACCTCATCAGCTTCGTGCTCACAATGGGCAGAAACATCGAGGGGAAAGCTCCCTAAAATGTGCTCAAGGTAACTCTGCTCTGCACGTTCCTCACATCCTTGGGAAGGGTGAGCAGCTGCCAGCTGTGGCACAGTGAATCTGCAGCCAGAGACAAGGCTCCTTCAGTGCCCGGCCCGCGGAAGTGCAGTGGGCACTGAAGGGGTGACAGGCAGCAGACATTCCTGCTGGAGGATTTCTGAGGCTCACAACAGCGATGTTCTTGGGCAGGAATGATCAGCTTGTGCTTTGATCAAAGTGTGGATGTGCTGCTTTGGGTGGCAGTGGGTCCCAACACATTTTTAGCACAGACCTTAGATCCACGGGTAAGGAAAGCACCAATCGTCAGCATTCCAAGGTAACCAGAAGCACAGCTGTGATTTTGCTGGGAATTAACCCCACTGTATGCCAGAGCCTGCAGCCTGTAACCTCTCAGAGAGTGCAGCTGGCTCCCCAGAGTGAAGCTGTGTTTCGGGAGGTTTCCAGGTTGGCACCTGCCTGTGTGAGCAGAGCTGGGGAGGAGAGGAGGCCGCAGACGTGGGCCAGGCCACGCAGAGGATGGGCAGCCAGGCTGGGGGTTGTGTGAGGAGAGAGGGTGACAAAACCTGCCAGGGTGACTCAAGTTCCGCAGGGACGGTGCAGTCCCACCCTGGGCTGCTCCCAGAGCGCTGCAGATCCTGCGCCAGCTCTGTGGGGAGCTCAGGGCCATGCGGGCCACCGCCAGGGCCAGTGCCAGGGCCACTGCCACGCCACCACTAGGGCCACCACCAGGCCACCACCAGGCCATTGCCAGGGCCATTGCCAGGGCCATTGCCAGGCCACTGCCAGGCCAGTGCCAGGGCCACCACCAGGGCCACCACCAGGGCCAGTGCCAGGGCCAGTGCCAGGGCCATTGCCAGGCCATTGCCAGGGCCATTGCCAGGGCCATTGCCAGGCCACTGCCAGGCCAGTGCCAGGGCCACCACCAGGGCCACCACCAGGGCCAGTGCCAGGGCCACCGCCAGGGCCACTTGCAAACACTGCTGACAGACTTTATTCTGTGGGTCTGAGAGGCACCTACTCCAAATGCATGAGGCTTCTGAGGCTGCAGCATCATCCCAGTTGGGCTATTTCTGAAAGCGAGCAGGAATCAGCTCCCTGGAAGGGGAGTAGAGCCTGATGGAATAGGGGGATTTAAGGATTTACTGTAGTTCTTTAGCACAGTATTGCTGCTTTGACAATTGCAACTTACTGCACGAACGAGGACTTAGCCTTGAAACTGCTGCCACTTCAGCTCAGTCCAAGTAGGGCACTAATCACTTACTGAGAATTATTTGGGTCAATTTTTTTACTCCAGTTAATAAGCTGCTTCTACTAATATAATAAAATAACCCTGGAGATTCACAACACCCTGTAAAGAAAAATAACTTGCAGGCAGCTGCAATGTCCTTCAGCTGACTGTGATCCATTCTTCCCCTTCTGGGCACAGGGAGGCACTGGAAATTTGTGTGATGTTTATAGGAGCTCTAGGCAACTTTCCTGCAGACAGGTAAGCAGGCTGTTTGCAGCTGTCTGGTTAAAAGCACAGCTTGTCCTCACACCTCACTGGAATATATTTATTTAAACTATTTTGATTTGGTTAAAATGATCTTGTTGCTTGGCATCGCCTTCTCCTCCCAAGCTGTTCTTTATGCGTGCAAGAGGTTTATTGATTCTTCATTATTACCTCTCAATGTGCTCTACAGAAGTTTTATTTTACTGTTCTTTTGCAGAGCTGTACATATGTATGTCTTCAAATTCATGGATTATAGGGAACTTTCCTGCTCCTAGTGAAGATGGTGTATATCCAGTAGTGCTAATATGCTAATAGGACAACTAATTATCTGGAGTTATGAGAGACACAAAGACTTCAATGGACAGGAATTAAAAATGAGCTTTCTAAGAACTTCCATTTTAGAATAAGCTGATGGTTTGATAGATTATTTAACATGAAACATAAAACACGTCCAACAAAATGATATTAAAATTGCTTTACTGCCATTGAAAAAGAAATTCTGTTTAAAATGCTCTTTTTCCGACTCTTCAGTTGCTTGGTTTCACTCCAAGCATAGCATCACTGAGTATTGTCCCAGGGGTTATTTATAGGCATGGCATTTGTTTTATACAAAAGAAACTCAATTACTACTTTCAAAGAACATAACTTCTATCTGCGAGATTAATCAAACTCAAAAGGCCAGTCCTGCTTCATGACAGTACTTTCTGCTGCAGTGTCTTCAAAGGAATGATGGATTTGTGGGGTTTATCTCTGTTTAGGTGGAAATGGCAATTGGGATGTTGTCCATAACATTTGGGAGCTCAGTTAATCTCACAGAACAGTCACCTAGATCTGTGTCTTCCTTGAGCATCTGTCAGGGCTTTGGAGCACAAAACCCACATCCTTTGTGAGCGTTTCTGACACTTTGTCATCTTTCCTCCCATGACTTCTGGTTTATACTCAGGAAAGCTTTAAAATGACTCCACAAAATGCTTCAGTTTTCCATGGGAATGAAGAGTAGGCGGACTGTTAGCATGTTACATCTCAAACTTGGTTTACTGGAAAAACAGCTGAACACATCCGATTAGGATCATTGGATGGGATTTGGATCCATAGGTTGTTCATGTTAGCTGAGACTGCATCTGTATGTTGAATTTTATATTTATCCAGCTCGAGTTGGATTTCTTGGCAGGAGGATTGAGCTGGGTTTAGAGCAATTACATAAAACATACGTAGCAGTTCAGGCTGCTCCACGTGTAAACTGAGGGAAGATGGAGCTGCATTCAAGGTGCCAAAGCATCAAACACTAAACTACATGGAGGGATTGCAGTAGGGAGGAAGCTTGGAGGAAGACAAGCCTTAATTCAAACACTGGGATTTTCTCTCTGTTTGGATTGAAGGTTTTCCTTTTTATCTGTTTGCTTGTTAGGTTTCTGCTTTTGCAAATATGTGTTTCCTACTGTCCTGAAAGAGCTTCTGATAAAAAAAAAAAAATTAAGCATATTTACTCACCTTGTTCCATCATCTCCAGAAGGCCTTTCTTAATGAGTTCATCCCGCCCTTGCCGTGCTGTCGTCTTCTTCTCCAGCACTGCACAAAGAAGTGGCACAACACAGCACCAGTTACCAACAGAGCAGTCACTTAATGGGGTGAGAAGGATGCAACATGGAAATTCCCTCTGGTCTCAGGCCCCTGTGTGCTTGGAAAGGACTGCAAGGATTTTGTTTTGGGGAGCATGGATTGGTCAGCTGTTTGTGCATCTTCCTTTGTTAAAATCACCACATGTAAAGCTGAGGTTTATGATGGTGCTGTCAGATCCCACTGAGTGCAGAGTCACAGGGATACTGGAGCTTTCCTGCTGTTTAATGTGGCACCTTGGAGCTCTTCGGACAGTGCCCTTCACTGGGACACTGCCTCAGGGCACAGGAGCAAGGAGGGAACTGCAACATCCCATCTTAAGAAAATGCAAGTCAGTTTGTCTCCTTACTGATCTCCTGGGACATCCCTGGAGACCATGGAGAGCGTGCTGTGCTGTGTGCTGGGCTTCCTTCCCCGCAGAGACAGCTGCTGGAGGGAAGGCATTTCACATGCTGCAGCTCCCTCCTGTCACTTTTCATAATGTTACTGTGACCTACATAGACTTCACCCCAAATAGAAGGGGTGACAATACCTGGGGCCATAAATGCAGCCTATGTGGAGAGGGGACAGCCTGTGGAAAGCAGTCTGGGGGCAAGGCTTTTGCTTCACTCTCATATTTTGACCTTTTCTTCTAAATGTACTATATTGTGTTATATAGGAAGTCAGCCCATATGGGCCCCTCCTAGCCATAAACATTATTAACTTGTTGGATGCTGGAATCTCTGAACTGGGTTTGGCTAAGGTCACCTTTAACATGCAGCATCCCTCTCCAGCTCTCAGCCTACCTGCAGATGTCTGCTTTAGCTTCTCGTTTTTCTTTTTCCGCCACTTCCATGGTTTGAAGATCCTGCCCAGCGTTGCCAGTTTGCTGTTCCTCCTCACTGGTGGAGTTCGAATCCCTGAGACCAAGTAGTCAGAACGCACTGCAGGGGACTGCTCCATCTCATCTGAGGGGAAAAGAGGAAAACACTGCTGGACAAAAACCCTTCCACAGTGACTTGCAAAGGGCAGGCAAAGGTGCTCACCAAGGGGATGGTGTCACTGCTCCCCCCAGGGCTGCAGGGAGCTGTCTCAGCCTCCTGAAACGTGGAGAGCTGAGAGCTCCTCACGGCTTTAACAAGAGCAGTGGAAGTTGAACACGTGTAAATCAGGCTCACGTGGCCTCCAGTTAATCACACAAATGTAATGTTCATTTAGAAAAATGCAGACCTTTACAAAAAGCTGAGAGGAAGCGTGAGAGAGCTCAGGTCCCTTCGGAATCCCCAGCTTCCAGTTCTGTTCCTGGGTCACAGGATATTGCTGCCTTTTAATGAACTCTTCACATGAGCTAACACAGAACAAGCTGACTTTTGGGAGCTGATGCAAATCTTATATAAAAGAAGAGTTTGTTTGATACGTGCTATGTAAGTAAAATCTTAGAACCATTGTGGAAATTTATTTCTTGAGGAAGCTAAGGGGAAAATTCTTTCCCTTTTGTCCAGCCAAGCCACAGGAATTCAGAGATAATGCTTCAGCTGGAAAATCAATTGAGGGATTTTTAATAATTTTCCTTGAAAATGCACCCTAAGTTTTGCTAATAGACAAGGGCTGCATAAAACAATACCCACTGAGTATTCACAGTTGTGTGCCAGCCAGTGCCATGGAGGACAGTGGGACAGTCCCCTAAATGGGGTTATTGATGTCTTTGCTGAGATTCGTATTAAAGCACCAATTCAGGGATTGTTGAAAGAGAAGCTGCCATCAGATCTGTTACAGAAATAAAAGCCGAGCAACAATTTGGATTTTTTTTCCCAACAACCAGTTATGATTTAAATCAGCAAAGTGAAGCTATGAACATACGTACATTTCCAAGTAATTTTTCTCTGGAACAACAACACTTATCATAAATTGCTTCATGACTGCAAGATCATATGCAGCATCTTCTAGGCTTTGTTTTTAAGTTAACAGGGTGCAAATGCCTAAATCACAGCGTGGAGGTGGGGATTTCCAAGTAAACAGGAAACAATTTTTGGAAGATTATTAAACACAGCAGGGGGATGAACACATTCCTCCTCTTCCATTTAATTTTGAAAATACTGGTAATAGAGATGAATCATTCAGTGGAGACAAACTAAAAACTTGGCTGTGTGAACTATCAGAGCAGAGAAAAGCTGTAACAATTCCCCACACATCATGCATGCCCAGTGAAATTCTCTTTCTTTGTCCTGTATTTAGAGCTCCTTTTTTCTCATTCCACTGAGTTTATCTAGGGGTTTAATTAACAAGAGATTTAAAGTAATAATATTTTTTTGCCTTTGAAAGTGTGGTGCCTACCCAAGGTGATATTTATAATTTACAGTTTGGAGGTCAGTATTAAGTTGAGAGCAGAAAATAGCAATGAGCCTTGCTCAGAAAGGAGGCAGTAGCCTACAGACCACAGCTGGAGTGCCAAGATATTCTGCTCCTTTCCTAGCAGTGAATTCAAAAATGAGAAATACCACAGAAATAAGCTTTGAAGAATTAGAGCTGCTCTTGATTACAGCAATAGCAATGAGGATGGAAAATGGCAGAGTAGATATCCTATTAATTTGCTATTATGATCACTTTAAAGCTGTAATAGAAGCGGCAGGAAATTGCATTTGGTCATTTCTTGTGACACTCCTTGAGTGGAAATAGAAATGTTCACAAAATTGGCTCCTCTCAAAAGAGCTGTAGATGAGCCTGTGAATCAGAGCCCTGGGAACTGCAGTGGAGTGGGACGAGCTCAGCTCAGCTCTCCCTGGTCCTTGCAGTGAGACTGCCCTGCTGCTCCTCCCAGGCTGGGAGCTTCTCAAGCATGGAAGTGAAGATTAAACAAGAAGCTGATTTAAAGGAGTACCTGGGCAAGTTACTGACTCTGCTGTGTTTCCTTCGGGATGTAGGTGTTGGCAAAGTGGTTGAGACATGCCCCGTGTGTTTTGTTTAACATTGCCAGCATGAGGTCATTTTCAGTTTTTGCCACATAGGGGATATACAAAATACCAGGAAATCATTCAGCCCCAAACTTGTGTGTCTCCAGCAATGCTCATGGTCCCAGATATTCCTCTGTGAAAGAGAATGGGGAGCTATCACAAGGACACTGAGGTCTCCCTGAGTGCCCTGTAGGAATCAGTGCTTCTCTTCCACCAGCCCTGCCAGCTGGGTTTCTTCCCTCCCTTTCTGCCCTCTTGGTTGTGGAAATGCAAGGATTTGTGCCTCAGACTGATTGCAGATGAAACACAGGTAGAAATCCAATGTCAAATAGCAGACAAAACAAATGCTCCAGTGGAGGTTTTTGTGGGCTTTTTAACGTTACTAATGTTTCTCATATGGTACAAGCAGCCCTTAAGCAAACGGATTTATCACCTGGAACAATCTCACCATATGCAGTTTCTGTACTGTGCTTTGGGAGAGATGGACACAAAAATAGACAGAGACACAGCAAGACGGACGTCCTGAAGTCATAAATACCAAGGAGGTGGTCTTACTGGCATTAAGAATCACAAGAGAGCCCTTGGAGCACCTCATTTCCAATCAGTTCATTTTCTCCTGGTTGTGGGTTGGCTGTTTGGGGGATCAGAAGCTGACAGTACAAAAAGCAGTTCCCATGTACAGCAATGAATACTGGAGGAGAAGGCTCTCCTAAATATCAGCCAGTTCCTGCAGCCAACAAGCTGCCAAGGCTTGCCAACCCTCCAACCACTCTGTGAAACATTCAGCACATTTTTTTAATCTGCAGTCAATATTTTAATTATGCTAACTGTTCTGTGGAATAATGTGGTTATTTCTCCCAGGGCCTGACAGCCTGGGGCCAGGCCATGCAATTACACAGGGGATGTCTGCAAAATGTAAACAGCCAAGTGCCAAATCATGACTCTCCAAATCAGCAGGGGGAAGCAAACAGAACTTAACTCGCTGTGTAATGTGGGAGCATGAGGGACAGCCCTTACCAGGGTCCAGAGAGCACCAGCTTAACCCCCAGCACAGCAAGGCCAGCCCGTGCTTGGCCCTCACTGACCCACAAGCAGACAATCCTCAGCCCTGTGGGGCCACAGGATTTTGCTCTGCCTGAAGTTTATTGGCTGTTTATGGCAAAACCACTTAAAATTCCTTGCTGTACCCCTCTGAGGGCAAAGATGTCCGTGCTGGAGCTCCAGCCCCAAAACAAACCCCTCATGTCACACCCCTCACACTCTTGTCACCTGCTCCACTTGTGCCAAAGGGGTGGAAATGAATGTGGCTGTGCCCCTCCTGGTGATGCTGGGCAAGTTCTTACAATGCTAGCTATGGTAATTTCTAGAGCTCCTCACAGTGGTCCAGTGAGAGCAGGTCAATGTCTGAGACATCCCCAATCAGAGGAGGGGAGAGGTTCCAAAGTGACGGGCACTGCTCTGCAGTGCAGCTCTGGGCTGCACAATCAACCAGGCAACAAAGAAGAAGCAAACAAACCATAATATTCATTACATTTGGCTCCAGGGTCTGACCCCTCAGAAAGTCTGAGCATCTGCAGCTTCTGTTTACATCAGCAGCAGTTGTGGTGAAAAACACCCCCTTGCTTTCTTCTTTAAAACATTGTGGTGCCATAAATAGAGCACTCTTCCTGCAAGTCCCCTCTCTGTGGGAATTGTGCAATGAAAAGTGAAGGTTTTCTGCACACAGAAGCTCTCCCATCTGCACTTGTCAAACCCTGCCTCCATCCCAGGCAGCCTCCCACAGAAGTGGGGCAGGTTTGCTGGGATTTGTGTGAATTGTGTGCAGGATGTGTGATGGAGAGTGCCCTGGGCTGCCCACAGCCCTCATCTGTACAGCAGCTGGCTCTGGTGCTGAGGTGATCGTGTCTGGGTGATAACAGCACTGTTAAACTGAGCACTGGGCTCAGCGAGCTGGGTTTATCTTCTCAGGTTTTTCATGATGAGCCAGAGTCTGTAGCTGCCTGGGCTGCTGATTACAGCAGCTGCAGGATGCATTCCACAGGCTGAGGAAAGGCATCAGGAATGCAGGGCTGACTTACACTGACCTTGCCATGCAGACTGGCTGCAGGAGACATGGGATGTCCTCCTGTGAATGCAGCAAGAAGTTTGTGGGAAGATGAAGGATACTGAATTTTAACATGCTGGGAATTTTGGTAACTTAAATTCGTGGTAATGAAAGTTGTGCCTTGCTAAATCCTGTGTGTACGTTGGTAGGAGAAGGACCACTGAAAAATCTGAAACCTGCAGGCAGTTTAAAAATAACACAGCAGACAAGAGCTGCAGGCAAATTTGTAAGGCAGGCGTGCTCTGTTTGCTGATGAATTGGTTTGTAATGCAGCTCTGCATGTTTTCCCCTTTACTGTCATTGCATCTGTCTTTGCAACTCATACATTGAGCTAAAAAAGGAAATAAAGGTTCCCTTTGGTCCACTGCAGAGGGGAGAGACAGTGAATGGCATCAAAATGACCTTTTCAGCTTTTGGGATAGAGGTGCCTTTACCACCAGTAACTTTCAGTGCTGCCTGGAATTCAGGACTGCCTCTAAAAAGGATGTGAGGGAGGCTGACATTGAGGGAGCCCAGCTTTTAAAGGGTTCCTGTCTCCTCCTGGTCAGCCCCAAACTGAGCCAGAACTTGGGAGGCTGATCAAGGCACAGCACTTCCTTCAAGCAGCTCCTTGCTTAGGGTCCTTGTGATACCGTCAGAGGAGCCTGCAGGGCAGGGAAGGCAGAAAGGTGGTCTTGGTTTCAGAGTAAGGATTTTCCTGAGCATTGTGACACAGCATTAGCAGCAGGAGCAATCCCATTTTCCTCAGTTTAGCATCCTAAAAAAGAAAGAACTGACCAAAGTGACTGAACATGCAGGGCAGGGGTAAGTTGCTTCTGTCTGGGAGCCTTTGAGTGCTTCTGTTGTGTTCCAGAGAAGCAGAATTCAAACTGAAGAGCTTTTTTGCTGCACCAGTTAGATGTTTCCTGTGATGGAGCTCTTCCTTGTTCTAAAAATGTTTTCTGTCACCTGCATTTCTGCAGACATGCTCTCTTTCTTGACTGTCTTTGAAAGAGAACTGCAGTGGAATGTTCCAGTTTGAAGTTTCCATTTCCACACATTGAGTATTTTGATTTTTGCAATTTTGAATGACTGCCAGAAACTAGAAATTAAAATTATAAAGGAGAAAAAAATCTTTTTAAGAACCTGAAATTTATATAATTTTTGAAGGACTATGCATTTGAAGCTGTGAATGTTTCAGTATTGTTTTGGATTGGGTTGGTTTAGAAAAAACTTACACAGAATCCTCTGTAAAAGAGAAAACCTAGTTCCTAACAGTTTAGTTATTTAGAAAGGCAAGGTACCTGTAGTAATTATGGAATGTAATCATGAGCTGATTTTGGGTGCACGGCTGCTTATGTGACACAGATTGCTGCTCTGACACATCATATTTTTTACACTAGAAAAACTGAAATAAAGTAGGGAAAATTACAAGTTTAAGGTGCAAATTCAGGCATTTACTTATCCAAATTTTTAGGTTTTGTGTGGTCAACAGTGTAAGGATAAAAAGGCTTGAATTCTTCTCTCTTACTGCAACCCTTTATGTTCATGATTTCCCACCGTGGATTTCCTCTGAGAGTTTAACCTCCCAGGGAGCAGATGGAGAGTGGGCCAGGTTTATCCACATGGCATCTACGTCATTCCCTGAGTTACCTTGGGGGGAAAATCTGGCACAGTAAATCTGTGCAGGCTGCAGACTCATGGAGATCCATGAAGGCAGGGTGAAAATGGAAAGATAAATAGCAGGGAAATACAGAAACAGCTCTGGGTTCAGCTTCCCCTCAGTAAAGGCTGTGCTTGGGCTCAATCACTTTTCCTTTTGCTGGGTGATATAAATCCTGATTAGGTTTTTATATTTCCCTGCATGAAAATGCAACTTTACTGTGTGGTCTCCAGAGTCAGAGCTTCCATTTCTACTTTAGACTCAAAGGTTTGCCATTTGTCCTTGTTTTATAATTTCCACTGCGCTTTAGTATGTCAAATTATGATTTAACATTTTTCTCTAATTCAAGGAAGTTTTAAAAAAACCCCAAAACATAACTTGTGGGTGGTAGGAGGGGGCTGTGCTTGCCAGGGAAGTTTATTTCCATTTTGTCATGCTGAGCCTTCCTTCAAAGTATTTGGATTTTAAAACCAAGTTTCCCTGACATGAATGGGGAAACAGATTATGCTTATCAAAGGAAAGAGAGCAGGGAAGTGGCAACTCCAGCTAAATCTCTTAGATAAAAATATGCTTTGTGTGCTTGAGATTTGTGATTTCTTCCAGAAAAAGTACCTTTGGAAAGTTGATGTATCACCTACCAGCATCACCACCAAGTGAGCCATGGTGCAAAGAAATTAATCAGGAACCTTTCATGCTTTTGGATCATTGTGTCAAGTTCCAGCACCACTTACTGTGGTTTACAATGCTCGCTGTGACATTAGCAGTTCATTAACAAAATGGGTTTGTCAGTGTTTGCATAAAGAAACCCACAACACGATTTACCTGGGTAAGAAAGGGCTCAGTAGCAATAAGAAAATGAGGCTGATGAAGGATTGCTGTGTGATCACTGTTAATTCAGTTACCTGAGCCTGTTCAGTGTCTGTTTTGGACAGGGGACAGCTGCTGTTTGCAAGCCTGTCCCCCAGTGAGAGCTGGCTCAGGCAGCAGAGCAGCACCTCCCCAGCTCCACAAAAATTCCATTCAAATAAAATAAAAATCCATTCAAACGGGCCCTGCCTCTGCAGAGGGCCAGGAGCCAGCCCGTGCCAAGTCTGTCCCTCCTGCAGCTGCAAGGGGTTTGTGCCACACATATTCCAAACCCCCAGGGCTGGGCAGTTCCCCCCAGGCTGCTGGAGAGATGCTGAGCTGCAGGACACTGGGAGCCCGGCCCAGCAGGCACAGGGATGCTGGGGATGAGGCTTGCCAGGCACTCGGAGCAGTGAAGCTGCTGCCTGCACTGCAGGACCAGCTTTTCATCACCTGCAGTTGTTTAATTAGCTGTAGCCTTGCTGCAAACCTGTTGAAAGGATGTTTTTTATAGCATCCTCAGGGAGTCTGCAGACTGAAACACACCCTGGGCTGTCTCCAAGAGGCACCTTCAAACCCCTTCCACTGCAGTTATTGCTGACAGCAGCTGCCTTTGGAGGGACACGGAACACCCAGGGAAGCCATCGGGGTAAGGGCACCGTGTTTGCCAGCAGGGACCCATGCACAACTTTTCCTGGGATCCATGGGCCAGGACTGACCTGCTCAGAGTTTCTCCAGTTTATGGCCATCTGTGTCTGTCAGACATACAATCAGCTTTCACTTTATATCCATCCCAAACTTGTCTGTTTGAGAATTAATCAAATCCTCATGTCCTATGCTCTTTCATGCCCTTGTAATTCCATGCATAATTTCCTTCTTTGCTCGAATATATCCCAGCTCTCTGTTGGAGCTCTGTCACTGTTCAGTGCCACTGCTGCAGATGGAAAACACTCTTTGTGCTCTGTGAAATGCAAGAGCATCTCCTTTTGTTTTGTTTTGTTTTCTCCTTTATCACTCCTGCTGCTTCACACTCTCGCTTTCCTCACACCCATTGGCAACAAATGCACATCAGCCACCAGTCTCTGGTGCTCACTCCTGGCCTGCTCTACAGCACAGGACAGAGATCTGGGAGAAGGAATACTTCTCCAAAAAAACAACAAAAATCTGACATAAACCAGAACAGCTACAGGGAAAGGTAGATAGAAAACAGACACAGTGGGCAAATTCAGCTTTTGTCTAAGGTTATGCATCCAACGTGGCTCCTTGTAAAACTTGTGATTAATACACTTGGTTGGTATGGGAATTGTAATGAAACACTTCCTGGGAGGTCACTGCACCTGAATGAATGGTTCAATACTTTCTAGGGATGGTTTGCTCTGCTGGATGTAACAGTTAGTAAATATGAGACATATGTAGGAAAGCCTTTAAGGGGAACATTGTTTTTAAAAATTCATTTATTCCACTGTCTACTGGTACTTCTCAACAGGCAATTATACAAAATACTCAGCAGTCCTCCAAAGCAAGGTACCACAAACCCTCAGCACCTTTGAAAAGACACATCTGTGCTCAAACACAGAGTCAGATGCTACCAAGTCCTCAAGGGCGAGGGCACTTCCCACCTGTTAAATCCTGCATTAAACACCATCCTTAGCATGGAATTTGATCTCAAGGCCCAGATAAGGGTTTTAAAGCACTGATCTAACCAAACTGCAGCAGGCCTTCTAAAATTCAATTCTTCACTGATCGAGGTCCAAGAGAAATAATTGCTCATCTAATTTACTGTAGTGATTATCACTGTTTGCATGAACCAAGACCACAATCGAGTCCTAATGGGAATGGCAAGATCTTCAGAGCAAGAATAAACATGGAAATTACTCCAAATACATGAAGCTGTCTCCTCTGCAGCTCTTGGAATGACTCCATTCCAGGTTGTTTCCTCCTTCTATTACAGGAACTAGGAAAAACAAACTACTGGGTTGTAATCCTTGGCCTGTGTAAGAAACAGAAAAACAGAGAGACAATGTCCCACGTGGCAACAACAAAATGAGAATCTGGCAGGAGAACAGCAATGTCTGTCCTTTAACTCTCTGCGTCACAGAGCAGCCAAGCAGGGAGAACTGTGGAAGTAACTGCAATTCCTCTTGCTAATGAGATTTATTGGCTGTGTCTGCATTTGCAAGAAATGCAGTGTTAGAAGTGGGTCTGTGAGCAGCTGATGCTGAGGACTCAACACCTTCTGGCTGCATTTGTTAAGCAGCAGTGGTGTGATCTTGTGACTTCAACTTGACAGTGAACGAGCTCTTTCCTTACAAAGTGCAAAGGAAACACTATTCTTCTTGGTAATAAAAATACAAACCAAACTAAACAACCACCCCTCCACAAATAAACTAAGGATGCCTGTGTTTTCTTCCCAGAGGAAGGATAAAGGTCATTATTTGTCTTATTAAACTGAAAGGTTCAAAAGCCCCTAATCACACATGTAAATTCATATGACTTGTTGGCACCAAAAGTCACCAACTTTCAAGACGTTGGCTCTTAAATTTTTGGTGAAGTACAAGTTCCCTTGTATTGCATTTTGCCCATAAAGCTTCTCTGATATGTCCTCATCCTACATTTGTCCACTAAATACCTCTGTCCAGAGTGGCAGGTACCTTCCTGGGGTACACCTTTTAGCATCAGTGAAATTGCTTTGCATAAATTAACATTAACAACGGCAATTTCAAAATTCCTAGAATGATGCAAATTTAATGGGCAGATGGATGAGTTTCCTTCAGCTTCTGTCCTAAGGTTCATAGTGCACTGAATCTAGTGGAGAAAGGACTCTGCATTTAACCAGAGCTGTACTGGTTTTATTAAGTGGAGTGAGTCTTCTTGCAGTTCAGTGCAACAACTGAGCTTTGTATTCATTTTTTAGTTCATAAAACATTCTTTCCATGCAAACTAGAAAATTGTTACTAAAAGCAATGTAATGTAATAATGTAATGGTGTAAAAAAAAAAAAAAAAAGAAAACATGGGGTATCTATAAATTTGAGACGTGTCCAGGGAGCACATGACTGTACTTCTGTTCTGCTGGTCAGGGCTTACGCAAAAGAACAAAGTGTAGCAACCATTTCCCAAACTAAAGCATGACAGGAGGCTCTCTCCTTGTGCAGACCAATTTTGTTAATTTTACTGGCCACAAGTTTTAAATTCACATTTTTTCAAACCAACAATCCCAGACAGTTCCTTTGTCTCCAGCTCTTGATTTTCATTCAGGACATGTTTTTGAGACAGAAACCTCTAATGAGTGTTTTTCTAACATTTGCCTTTCATCAGCAAGAACATTCAACTTTCTCATTTTCTTCTTTTATTTTCTTAATTTATTACTTTTTACACAAAAGGGATAACCAGATCTGTGACAAAACTATCATTGTATAACTACCACAGAATATGAACTGAATTTTTGTTTCAATGCATGAGGTTTTTATTAAATAAGTAAATAATAGTCTTGTTCATCTCAGCCATATCCTGAGCCTGTTTTTATGTCTCACAAAGCCCAAACAGCTTGGAAGGAAAACCAGCATGGAATATTTTTACCCCGTCTGACCTAAATTTATGTATGTTTTAGTTCTTCCAAGAGAAAGAGAAGTGGAATAACTACTCCCTCTTCTCAGTTTCTTTTCAGCACTCATATTTTAACAGTGTTCTCAGCTGCCTGCGTGAGTCATGGAGAGCTGGAAACAAGAGCCCCCCACAATATTGTAATAACTGCTTCCTCAGGAGGCAGCCTCTGTGTGTTTTGGGGGGTACCACTAAAAAGCCACAAAAATCTTCTGAAAGCATCCTTGTGCTAAAAACCTCCATGGGAACTAATAGAGGAAGTGACAATACCTTAGCTGCAAAAAGAGATTATTTATGAGTGTAATAATAACAAGGATGCCTGAGGATTTCCATATCAGCCTCTTGAAACTCATGTAATTGTTCTTCAGCATTTGCAGAGGTTTCAGACTGCTGTTGACTTTGTGGATTGTTCTGTGTAATGACAGTATTGAATTTCACTGATCTAGGCATAATTTGGATTTGGTCCTGTGATGTTCCAAGAAACTCTGAAATCCACAGGCTTCTGTAGGAACTGGGAGGGTGTTCAGTGCTTTGCCACACTAATCCACACTGTTCCAAGTTCATCCAGTGCCTGTCCCTTCCTATACACTGTAACTTACATCCAAATTAAATCTGTTTGAAGCTGCCCAGAAGATATTTAGAAACATGGGGGAAGCTCATGGCACAAAACCATCCTTCATTCTGAAATGCCATCATTTACTGAGAACAAGCCAGACCCCTCTTCCTTTGGTTCATGCCTGGACTGAGCAGGGCACAGCAAACCAGAGCAAGGATCTTGTGCAGTGAGAGGAAAAAAAAAAAGGTCAACTTAATCATAAACCAAATTCACTGGTGGGTCAAATGAATTCAAAGAGCAAACACACAACAGTAAAAAGATGTTGTGAAACATTATCAGAGGCTCTTGGTATCAAACATGCCCATCAGCTCTACGGCATTTATAGGGCAGTGTCATTATGCCTTAGAGTGCCCTGGCTCAGTCCTGTTGGCCAGAGCTTATCTGCATCTAACACAGAGCTTCAGTCCTAAATTCCTGCACATGAGGTCAGGTGAGGAGCTGGTCACACTGAAATCACATCTCCCTTTCTCACTGGGCTACCCCTCCCCTCCTCTATTCACATTTTGCTTTCACACCCCTGTTTTTGCTGTTCTTTCACCTCTGTACAGGTCTGACTGCTCCCCTCCCTGCTCAGGGCAGTTTGCTGAGCCTCTGCACAGGAACAGCCTGACTTTAATCAAGACTATGCAGGAAAAGCCTTTCTTCTCCGAGAAAGCTTTTAGATATTACAAGTATTCAGGGTTCGTTTACAACATTGGGTAATGAAGCAGAGCTAAAAATACCATATGTTCCTCTGACACTGCCCATTCATTGCTATAAATGAGTGGAATTTCTGTGACTGCAGAACAAAACTTGCTTTATGTTTTTTGCTTTTAAGTGGAGCTGTGTATAAAGCTCTTTGCCACTTGGAATACCCCAGTGTTTTTTACATAAGAGGATAACAAAGTTTATTTGGAAAAGGCAGCGAAGCCTGCAGCTTGTTTTCCTCTCATTTTCTTAAATGAATGAGGAGAGATCTTAGAATGTGAGATCACCAGAGTGGAACTGGCTGAATTTTCTCAGTTACGAGAAAACGCAGTGAGGAATTTATTGAGACTGCCCCCAGAACATCACCTCTGATTGGCAATTCAGTACACTGGGTAAGCAGAAGTCTTTTCAATCGGCTTCAAGCCTCCTCTGCAATCTGAGTAAATCTATTTCAACAATGGAATGAGATTATCAAAGCATGAGAGAGAACTGACACATAGGGCCAGATTGTTTGAAGATGTTTATTTTAAGTCATTTCACATAATCTTATGCACTGTATTTGTTTTTTGAACTCAGAGAAACAGAACTATTTTTTCCCTAGTAATTAAAACTCTGAAGGCGGACACTCTTGCCTGCACAATAAAAGAACTTAAAATATTTTAGAAAGTATTAAAAAAAATCCTACAAAAACCCTCAACTAATTTCTTCCTTTCAAGTGCTGAAATGATCTAATGTTATTAATAGAAGATTCTTTCTCTGTGGAAAATGTATTCTTCTATTTAAAGCTACTGGGGAAAAGCTTGAAAGAACAAAAAATTATGATTCCGACATCTGGCTATCAGTATAGCCTTGGATGACGAGTTCAGATAGTGGCTTTAAAATGCACACATTTATTTGGAAATAAGGCAGGATGATAGACAAGGCATCATTTCTCCACACAGTTGTATCCCATGGCTACACCCCTGCTGGAATCCCACCCAGCTTGTCCCTTAGTGCTGGGGGATGCAAACTGGAAAATCCCAGATTGCCAGCCTTGAAAACCAAAGGTTTTCCTTCATGCCCAAAACCAGGCAGAGCTAATGCAGCAGCAGAACCTCCCCAGGTGCTGCTCAGCCAAGCCTGAGCCTGATCCAGATGCCCCAAGATTAGCAGATAATCTCCCTGCAGAGGGATGAAATTGATACCAGAGCTGGGAGGACATTTCCTGTGGGCAAAGGATGAGAATTCCTGTCACATTAAGTCAGCAAACAGAGCACCTCTCCAGGAGTTTAAAGGGACATTTTGTTCTGAAGAGCTCATATCCTGCTTCCAGGCACCTGATCCATTACATTTCCTTGACATGTGCTGGCACTTGGTCATTTTCTTCACATGCTGACCCTACAACCAGGTGCCATTCTAGGGATTCACTTCAGAGTTATGAGAGTTACGTATCTTGTGCAGTCCTGGTGGGATCATGCAGAGATCATCTTCACAAAAACACTGGGGTATGTTGCCCAAAACATGTGTTTCACAATAAACACAGCAAAACCTGAATAGAAGGTTTAAAGCTGAAAGCAAATACTTCTTTGGATTTTGTTCTTGGTTTAATAAGGAAATGCAGGCAACATAGTTATAAAGTGAACACTGTGCTAGGGATCTCTGAGTAACCCAAACCCAAGTCTATCTCTGTAGCATTTGCATGGCTGTGAGGCAAAAATGGAAAGCTAAGCAGCATTCCCCATCAGCAGGGTGCTGGATGAGAGGAAATATGTATTTCCATGATGTATGCATGGCATGGAATTAGATTCAGCAGCTCAGACCCCCTAACACAACTTTTCATCCACAAGATCTATCTCCTGCCCTTGGAAGATACAGACACGCCAAGCAGGTCTTGGTTTACAAACTCTGGGGATGGTATCCAATAAATTGAATTTTAGGGTGTTCAGTAACAGATCAAAATGACCACAGTCCCAATGGTACAAAGTGCAGATCCAGTAGAAATTCATTCTGACTTCTCAAATTGTTTAAAATGCATTGCTCAGTCCACACTGCTCCTGCAAGCTTTTTGCTGGAGCAGGTATCATTTCCCTGCACCACTTGCACTTTATGCTGTATCAGGAATTGTCTGTCATCTCCCAATTGGCATCAATCTGGCATAAAAGCACATAAGAGCTGGCATAAAGTGGATCACAGCTCTGTCTGCTTTGACAGAAATATGGTCATTTGCCCATGCCAGATCTGCAGGAAGCCTGTCCTGCTGTTGGAGGCTCACGTGCACAGATCTGGTGTCAGCATCAGCCTCTGGTACAGCAGCAGAGCCTGGCGGTGCCAGAAGGTGACGGGAAACTAATGAAACACCTCTGCCTGTGCCCCAGCCCTGAGCTCAGGGTGCCAGAAATGAGACATCATATCGTGGCTCCAGCCCTGTGCACATCCTTCTGCTCAGTGACCTCAACTCTCAACAGCAGCTCCTGCCACAAGAGCAGCAAGGAGAGGATTTTGGCAGGGCATGAGCCTGTGCTGTGCAGCTGCAGCCAGCAAGGGGAACGCAGAACAGCTCTGTTTTCAGAGCAAAACAGACGCCCTTCCCTTGTGTTTGCTCTTCTTGGGTTTTGGCTTTGGGCTTTTGGTTTCTGCACCACAAATTCAGCAGCTATTCTGTAGTCTGTTTATTCTGTATCTGTATATTATATCTATACCATGGATAAGTATGCACACATGGATAAGTGTGCATGCACACAGCATTACACGTTATATTACATAACTACATGTTGAACATCTAAAAAATACCATCAAGGAGTCTGCTGATAACATGGACTTGATTATAAAATAGCTGCTTCTCATGGAGGTCAGAGTGAGAGTTTGGGAGCTTGATTTTGGGGTGACAAAGTCAGCATCAGAGATCTTGTAAACCCAGCTCCCCTGGAGCTCCCCTGCACCAGCAGAACCTGGTGCTCAGCCAGCCTGTTCCTAACCCCTCCTCAAGAATGCATCTCATTCATCCCAGGACCATGTGTGATGACTTTAAGATAAAAAAAGATAAGGCAAGAGTTAGAAGTTAAATTTTGGCATCTATTACAGTGCTGTCTTACACATTCATGTTTATAATGCTCCAGTGCCTAAATTCACAGTGAAAGGGTTGTAAACAAGAGTTAACTGCAGGTCCCATTAAAGGCTTCTTTAGGTCTCCTCATCTCTCCTGTTATTTGTTTCCTCTGATTCTTTTGTTTCCTCTTTTGTTTTGTTTCCCCACCCCTGGCCCCCAGAGCTGGCAGAAGGGCAAGGGGAGAAGGGCAGTGCTACATTGTATTTAGGCAACATTAAAAGTAAAAAGCTTTGACATCTCCCAAGCCAAAACTGGCAAAGCCAGCTGAAAAAACCCAAATGTTCCTGTTCCAAACTGCAAACTTTTCTTATTTGTTGGAAACGTTCCAGGGTGGCTTCAGGATACACTAAGCCAGCCTAAAGGCAGGTTTAACTTATGTTTTGACCATTTAAGAAGGAAAACAACTGTCTTCTTCCATGATGCTCTCTGGCACTCAGCAAATAAATTTTACCATGACGACTGTAATGCCACTCGAGGCACAAATTCTTCCTTAGAGTGGTCCTCAACATCTTGTTCTACAAATTAACCTGGGCACTCTGCAGTCATTAAGAATAAAAAACCCACATGAAATAGCTGAGTATCATGTATTAGTGTCATGTTTTCCAGTTGTTACTTCAACTTAACAGCTGAGTCTTACATAATCCTGTTTTGTAATTACATACCCAAGTGCTTGACAGAGGAGGAAAGCTAAAATGTGTAGTGGGACCTGAGTCAGGTTGTTCCAGTACTGGAAAGAGAAAGTTCACCTCTGAATATTGTTCCAGAACTCTGCCTTTTAGCTTCTTTCGCTGAGTCCTGGAGCCCAGCAAATTCTGACTTGTCCCAGGCGGAGGAAGTTCCACAGAGCTGCCCTGTGGTATGATCCCTTATCTTGCTCTGAACATGGCAGAATTCAGAGACTGTGAGGTCTGAAGGTGCACAAATGAATAATGTAACTGCAATTTTTTACCAAATCTGAATGCTCTGCAGAACGACTGCACTGACCGCCACAGAAAAGTATTTTCAGTGCTTGCAGTGTGCAGCTGCACACGGAGTATGTGCATATTTAGACCTCATTTGAGCTATAGCTGCCACAGCTGGAGGTATGAATCATGTAATGGCTGTGGCTTTGGGCTCTTCTGATGTGCAACCACTCGGCTCCAGAAGCAAAGGCAGGGATTGCCAACCCAGGCCTTTCTGCAGGCTCAGTTAATCATCCCCTCCTTGACACCGTGGCCTCGCATTCCGTGCAAACAGAAGGATCACTTCACGGGGCTCACCATTTCCACAATGAGACCTCACTGCACAAGCAGAATTTCTTGCCATGATTCTTCTCAAAATAGATTAATCTTTGTAGAAAATGAGAGCAGAGGCTAATGAGGGTCGAGGCACAGATGGGATGGCACCGGCAGCTACTTCCCACAAACACAGCAAAGTAATACTTTCTAGCATGGCATTTAATAAAACCAAGCCCTACCAGGATGCACAGCTATGGGGGACTTTAGTTTGAAGTCAAATCCAATGCTGACTGGCTTTCTTCAGTGAAATACGACACCTGGTCTCCTTATCTCACCTGATCAATTTAATCATCGTTTTAATGAGCAGAAATATAAAAAGTAAACAGTTCTCTTCTCTTTTTACAACACTAATTTTCTTTCTATGCTGTTTACTTTGAATAACCTGAGTTCCTATTTAGACGCCTGTTCAATGATTTGCTTTAAAGTAATACTTAGTAGCTAAATTATATAAAATTGATGAACCAGGAGCAGAAGGTTGAGAGAGGGCTGGCTGCATCAAACATTACAAAAACTGTCAGATTTGTCACGTGTGGCGTTTTCCTCTTCAACCACTGCACCAGGGGTGAAGTCAGGCATTTGCTGTACAATTAACAAATCATGGGATATTCAAACAAACCAGTGCTTTCATCAGCTTCTACCATTTCATCACATTACTTCTGAAATTGATTTTATATTGTAGGCCTATATATCCCCTGAAATACATTTCTCAGCATATGTGGAGCATGAGAAATTAATCCATTAACAGGTATTCTTTAACTAGGTCTCGAGAGTGCTGTGAGCCTGAATTATGCTGCATTTTCCAGTATCTTTTTAATTTTGCATGTTCTAGATAAAAAACTGTTTCCTTTAAAAATCATTGCTCTCTTCTCTGTAATGGTGACAGGAGGGGAAAAGGATATTGAAAAGTTCCTCATCAGCATAAATAAATTAAAGCCCCCACTTCAGAGAAGCCAAGAGGAATGCAGCTCCATTAAATGTCTTAAAAGAAAGCTGGAGGCAGAGATGACCAAAATGAAACTCCCCAGTCTAAATATATTAGCAACTCTCTCCACACATGGATTTTTAAATGTCACATAATCTATTAAAACTGAAACATCTTTGAAGGTAGGGCAGTTAGAGCAGGGATTGTGGTACCACGTATTTAAATAATGGAATATCACAGCTGCAGTTTCTAAACCTGTATTTGCAGGTTAAAATTCAGCTTTCTGTTAATAGGGCCAGTCTCGTATTTCTGTCTCTCCCCAGGCTCCTCCTCTCTTTGTCATCCCTTTCTCTGCTGCCTGATGATGCCTCATTTTGCAGGATTTCAAAGATTTGCAAAAATTTCACAGCAGTAGTCCTGTCCTGCAGCCAGGGATGTATGTACACTGTTTATACACTGATACAGTTCCACTTGCTGCAGAGTAGCAAATTCATGATTGATCAGATATTTTATTAGAGAGCTTCACACACAGATAGCGTTGTCAGCTCAGGATTCAACCCCAAGTTTTATGGTTTTTATACTTCAGTGTGGTTTTTTTCAGGCAGATATCGATAAATCGGACACTATTTACATTTTTTGTGTCACTTTTCACAAAGACTGCCTTGTGCATGGCCCAAGATACCCCAAACCTGGAAGCTGTGTTGATTTTTTTCTTTGTACAGTCCTACCACTGACTTGCCTGGTGGCCTCGAGCAGCCTTTCCCTTCCCTCTGGGTTTCATTTATCCTCTGTGAGTAAAAGGGATACAAGAAATGTAATTTACTTTGAAAGGTATGATTTCCACTTGCAGTGTCCTCTGGAGTCCTGGGATAAGGGATGGATGTGTGTTGAACAGAGAGGACATTCCTGGCAGCTGATTTGGCAGGAGGAGCCTTCCCTGAGACAGAAGCACCATTTCAGTGCTGGGGAGGGAGAAATGAGAAACACTCCCAGGGTTTCTATGGGGATCCTGCTCCATTCATCCCAGCAAACTTTAATTTTTGGAAACCAACCTTTTCCCTATGGTATCTCCTTAATTTTTTCCACTGCCATTCATGGTATTTTATGACACTTTAATCTTGAGCTATGGGCATATTTTTCACCTGGGTTTCAAACACAGTATGTTTTTATCAACTTAAAGGCATCTTGCTTTTTGGACTGTTTATTTCAGGGTTTTCTTTTTTTCCTGATCACCTCATTTTTACATGGTCCCTTTTCTAGAAATTAAGCACCTGGATGCACTGGGATTCCTATCCCAAAACAGAACTGGATTTTGGTTCTTACTCCTTCAACGCTTTTGAACTGAGCCCTGAGCACCACTCCAGACAAAATTCAGAATTCATTTCTTGTGGGTCCTAAAACTACTGTTTGACAAAGTAGTAGTTTGCTGTGTCCAGAATTATTTATCCCTCTTGTCCTGAAAAGAGAGTGATCCAGGTTATATGAGGGGAATCTTCTACTTATTACATCTCCAAATTACTTATTATATCTCTGAAATGCACAGCTTCCCCTTAGAATCTTTTTTTTTCATTGAAAATTCCAAAGTCCCATTTAAATCTCTTTTATCCACTTGACACATTTTTGTTCACCGAGATGGTTTTGCAAACATTAACAACCTCTGTAAACAAGACCAAACCACACAGGGGAAACTCCTCCTTAACCTGGTCCCTGAAGAGCCATTTGGAACAAATGGCTTTGCATAATACAGCTTTTTCTAATTAGCATCTCTGGCAATAAGCCACTTGGGTATATTTGACATGCTTTTATCTTAAGATTAAATTTACATGTGCTGCTAGGTAGCTCTGACATCTCCATTCTTCTTTTAGATCTCTGTCATAACATGATTATTGTGTGATCACCACTCACAGCAAACCAGCCCCTATTTGTAAATGCCTCAGTGATGGGCTCCACAGTCCTGCCAAGTAAGAATTCTGGGGGGTGTTTTTGCAACTTGATTCTTAGAATTCAAAAAATATTGTTGTAAAAGCTGCAGGGCAGGTTTAGGGTATTTTTGGGGCCAGATAACAATTCCAAGAAATAAGATGGAAAAACAACCAAGAAAATAAATGATAAATAAGAATGTTTTTTTGAAGAGATTACAATTTAAATAGTCTAGAGGAGGTTAGTCCAGCTTCACAGACAGACTTTGGCACATATTTTAAAGAATTTTCCAAAGTTTTGAAGAACTGAATAAAGTTCAGTTTCCTTAGTCCAGTTTCCCAACCACTGAACTTTTTCCTACCACAGAGAACATAATTTCTCAAGGGCAGATTCACTATTAGTGCTATAAGTTGTTCCAGCTCTTATGAAATCAGTTGATTTATTACTGATTATATCAAGTGAGGATCTGCCACAGGACTCTCCAGTACAAAATAAGTTAACAATATAAATCAAATGGAGGTGCTTTCATAAACGTTAGAAATATTAACAAAATTTCTTGTGCCATGAAAAAATCCATAACTTTAAAAAATATTATGTTTAAATAGAATCCTTTTTTTTCAATGCTTGGAAACAATGAGAAAGTTCTCAGGTCTCAGCAGGAAATGTGTAAACCAGATCAGTCATTCATCTAATTTATTTTAAGAAGTTTCACTCTTAGGTTCCCTACAGCTGCTTTAGTGTGAGTCTTCATTGTAAAGTGCCAAAAAGGATGGAAAATATCCTACCATGCAAAGTTACCTCTCCTAGACATAATTTTCTGAGATTAGAAACAGAAAAATCAAACTGCAATGCAAAGGTAAAGTGGCAGCTACAAATCAAACAGGAAACTAATTCTGTTCACCACATGGGCCTTTGGGATTTTCATACTTCATGTGCTTAATCAGGTTTCATTTGATGGCCACCCATTAAGGAAAACATTTCTATTTCCCCAGGTAAATAAATAGATTTCTTTCTCCAAACAGCTTTGTACTCCACTCTCCCTTTACCACATGAGCCTGTTAAGTGTTCAGGTCAAAACCACAGAGCAGGAAAATACCAATGCAGAACTGGAAATCCTTTACTTGTCCTCATTTGAGGTTTGTTCATCTCAGACACCACCAGGAGCGTGAGGAAAAGGGCTCCAGTCACACAAATCTGAAGCTGTACTGGGCACTTTTTACTAAGACCATGCTGAAATAAATACCATAATGCCACCCCATGAGGTCTACAATAAGTCAACTCCTTTTCAACCCACTAAAAACTACATAAATCACATTCTGTTAGCTCAGGGTTGCTTCATAATTGCAAAATAGTGCCAGATTTCCAGCAGAAACAAGGGCTTGGTGGTGGACAAGACTTAAGATCCATAAATTAATCAAGTATCATTTACCAACCCATAATATCAATCATCACGCAGCATTCATAGCATGCTCTTCTGTCTAACCTTTCATGCTCACAGCATCACCATTATAGATTATTATGGTATGAAGACGACCACTACTAGAAATTGCACATTATAGATTCAATCTATTGACTAACACTAAAAATCCAATGGCAAAAAAACCATATTGTTCATTTCAATGGAGATTAAAATATTTTTTCTAGGCTCACTTTAAAAAGAGGCACTGCAAATCTCCTTAATCCTTCATTGTGTATAACGTAACTTCTTTTTTAAAGGGTTGTCTTAACCTGGGCTATTTCAGTGCTACACTTCACAGCACTGCCTCAGCAACCATTGAGGGGGAAAAACTGAGCACAAGGAGCTGAGTGCAGGATGATGGAATACAAGTGGGAAAGGAAACAAATAGCTGAAGGCAGAACAACTTCTTAACTGGCTTTGCCTTCAAAGCAGGTCCTAAAACTCTGTCCCAGACAGAATTAAGAGAAGAAAAATCGTGCCTCGGAATGGTGAAGTGTAGGATTAGAAATGTGCAAGAGAGAAAGATCTGGAGCCAAAATTTTAAGAGAGACAAAACTCAGCTGGAGAGATCTGAGGGGAACGAAAACAGTTGAATTCAAAGCACACTGTCCTCCAGAGCCTCAAATGGAATCCAAGTTTTCAGACGTTGTTTCTCTACTGGGAAATACCTGATGGGCAAAGGTTCCACCTTCATTCCCACCTGCAACTCTCTGCAGGCCCTCTGCTGCCTGAAGAACTGCAGACAGAACACGGATGCTGACTCTGTAGCAGAAGGGCTGGGGCTGGTTTAATTGATATTCTGAAGTCCTTACTAGAGCTCTCACATGCCTGCTGTTAGCTCCATAACCTCATGCAATATTCTGTTGTCATTCCCTGAGAAACTGTATGGTGGCTTGGCTGCAAAAGTTGGGCATGGGTCAGGGAACTGTGGAAAAAGGAAGATGGAGAAGGCCTTGGGGAAATGGGTTCTGTCTCCTACCCCTGCCAGACTGCCAGGGAGGGGGAGAGTAAATCATTTAAACACAGTACAGCTGACATGCAAATCTTCAGGTCGTTGAGAATCTCCAAGAGAATTTAGTAAGACATTATTCTCTAAGCACATAAAGTGCTCCCTTATCTAATGGGTCTGGAAAATCACAGTGTACACATCTCAAGTAAATCAAAATTAGCATTTTTAAATCTCTCTCTGATGCTCTGCACACCCCTCAAGTTTGTCAGGTGGACACTCTAGCCCCACACGACTCAGAGCTTTAGTGCAGCAGGTCCTGTAATGACAGGCACTACATAAAAGCTTCTGAATGTATTCATAACTTCTGCCCTCACTGATTACTGGAGAAAAATGTGTGTGATGTGCACTTTAAGGCTGCATCACAATGCATAGGCACAGGGAACCAAGTGAAGATTGCAGAGGCAACCACAATTCTGGCACTTTTTAAGTTTTTAGTGCCTGCCTTTAAAATCTCAATAATGTGCTTTTAACATAGCGACTTTCTGGTATATAACGTGATTATCTGAAATTACATAGATATATTTTCTCAGTACCTGGAGAACATTTTGTTTTGTGCTTTAGAAGGATCCTGAAAATAATCGTTATTTAACTAAAACATCTTTGGCTTTCTTTTCACTTTGTTTTTGTGTGGAAGCCACAGAACAGCTTTTCACATACCAGATGAATAATGTGTAGGAAGAGTGAGAGAGGAAGGGAACTGATGGCTTCTTTTTAAGTATGTGAATTTAATTTCACCAGGCACTTTATTTTAATCATAATGCAGATCCAAATTTATAGGGGAAAAAAAAGAATCTCCTGAATGTTCCTGTATGTTGGTTCATATACATCACTGAAAAAGTCCATATTCTGGAAAATAATCCATTTCTTTTCTGAGTTTTTCAACTGTAGCTTGAAAATGAATAGACACTGATATCTAAAGTACTAGGAAGCATAAAAACATTCTGCACCTTCAAACTACAGCAAAATTCAGTCAGAGGTTTGCTGGATAACTGTTAGATTACCTGATCAGATTTAGAGGTTTCTTAGATATAAATTTTCTTGCACTGTTGGATTTTTTTAGCAAAACTCTTTTTCTCATCAGTGCCGATGAAAGAAACGAACTATCCAGCACACGCCTAAACTCAAAAGTATTATGGCACTTGAAGTGAAGAAAATTCCTTGTTTCCTGCCCCCATTCCCTCCAGCTTCTCTGCAACATAACTGCAGACATAAATCCCTCTCCCTATTGGAAAAGTGTGTCTATTGATCCTGAAATCAGCACGTGTAACAGTTGTGCAGCTGATCTGCCAGCACCATCCCTGGTTCCCAGTTTGGGAAGAACCCATTCCTGGTTATGAAATGGATGATTTCAGAGCCCAAAGAATGAAAGAAAAATCCTACTTCCTTAGGTAAAAGAGAGACAATGGAATTTTTACCTCTATTCCTAATGATCACAGAGATAACACATTCTTGCATATTTTATCACAAGTAAAACATCCTAGGAGTTCTAATTCCTTCATGCTAACAGCTCGCAGCATTCCCTCAATACAGAATCTCAGCAACATTTTTTAAAATACCGAAGCTTTAATGTCCACTCACCTCAGCTAAAACTCCCAGTAAGTAGATCAGTTTAAGGAACTGAGGCATCTGTAGCAGGAAGGAAGTATTTATCCATCTTTCTATTCATTTCTTTCATCCCTTGCTACTCACCTCCGAGTGCTGCTGTTGCTCGGAGCCCACACAAGGCAGCAGCTCAATCCGAGGAAGAAAAAGGTTATTTCCTTTCACCCTCTGTTACTGCTCTCCCTTGAAACTCCTTCACTTGCTCTTTTTGAGCTGCATAGGCACACAAGGATGGACCCTTTGGGCTCTCTCCAGGTCTGTGTGTATTATGTAAAACAGATGAATGCATTTCCTATTTTAACCATGAAAGTCATGTCTGCACTGACAGGCGCCGGGATCATTAACAGTGCACTGTGTGCAATGGTGAAAGCCCACGGAGTGCTCAGAACCAGGCTCAGCTCCCTAAATGCAGAACCAGATGAAAATCTGAAAATCAACTTCTCTTTGCTGCAAAAATTTCTCTTTTTCTCTGCGGCAGAAGAAGCTGGAAGTCGCTGTTCAACCAGTGCCTTTCATTGGGAACGCTGGAGCAGAGCTCTAGACTCGGTGTAACACCAGAAACAAACACACTGGAGATGTTTTGGCCATTAAAATGCCTCTAACCCCAGTGTAACTTTCGGTCAGCTACCACATCAAACCTGTATTTCTTTTCTCCCAAGACAATTTTGTCTTGTAGCACTGTCAGCAAACTGCTCCAGCACTGCTTGAAAAGATTCCAGCCCAAATTACAGTAGTGAAAGCCTGTTCTGGCCTCTTCCCTTACTGTTTTTTTTCTAGAATATTTACATTTCATATTATTCCCCACCCAGTCTTAGCCACAGTTCCCAGAATGCAGGAAAACAGTCTTTCCTTCCTGCAATCCAAAATGCCTTCATTAGGGACACTTAATGTTGAAGTGTTTTGGAAGGCAGATGCTCTGGATTTAAAAGAAACAGGAGAGGACTCACTGAACAGCTGCATTGCTCTCAGCTTCCAGAGAGCCATATTTCAGAATGGTTTTCTACATTATTTTGTCAGTGGGAACATATTATTACCATCTAAATTTAAAAACACTGGCTTTCCTGCACGAAGGCAAAAGCAGATTTAAAGCCACAATGACTGTTCTGTGCAAGTACTCTGTGCCAATGATGCAGAAAATGAGATCCAAGTGAAAAACAAAGTGGTTTAGAAGGTCTTTGCTTGCAAGGTGTCTGTACAGAACTGGCCAAAACCCACCAGTACAGGAATTCTTGTGCACTTTAATCACTATTCACAGTTCTTTGTTAAAATTTCATTCCATGGAAGCTTCAGCTCTTCACCAACTGCTCAAAAATACTAATGAGTGCTATTGTATTACATCTGTAGTACACTGAAATGCTGGAAATTAAACCCATGTTCCAGCATTACAATTTTTCAGTTCGAAAGGAAAATCTATATCAAGTAAACTGAGCACTGTCTGTTTCTGTAGATACTAGATCATGTAATTCCTGAACCAGTGTTCTGGCAGAAATTCCACCTTGGAGCTCTGAGCATGCCTCCTAGTAGGAAACTGCCAAAACCCAGGGAGAAAATCTAAACACTTTTTCGATAAAATGTTATAAATTTAAAGTAAAACGCAGTCTTTTTTTTTGCCCCAGGAAATAGATATTAACAGTTTTTCTCTTATTGAGTCTTCTTATGCATCATCTACAACCACCCACGTTTGTTTTCCAGAATAGTTTTGTCAGTGACTAAAGGATCCACTGCAGCTCAGGTAAATTGCTTCTTCTGAAAAAAAGTGCACTAAATAAAATTCATTTGGCTTAATTCAATGAACATATGCAAAACAGAGGCTTTCAGTCATAAACAGGACTTCATTGGACAGCCCATTGTTTATTCCCTAAGGGATATTTTAGGGAACAAGTTTAATGAAGTACTGCTTCAACGACTTATTATCACTGGGAGTCTTTAATTAATGTCAGTGGCACAACCTAGGTCAAAAATTTTGTATAGGGAAAAGTGGTAGATAAAGTCAACAAAGGAAAGGACAAACATCCTTGTATCTAAAAGCCTGATTTCTTGGTTGTATTGAAGAAATCAGTTAATTTAAAAAAAAAAATACTATGTCCATCTCTCACCACTCTGTGCACAGACATCAGCCCTTCTACTTATTGAAGTTCTGGGAAAAGCTGTGACAACCAAAGGCCTAACTTCAAGTGTAAATAAAAATATTAAACAAAATCTCTATTAAAAACTAAAGATTCTTAAAGCAAAGTTCCCAAACATGGGCTTAAACTTATGCACTTGGTCTTTACAAGGTTAATCGGATTCATCTGTCAGGGAGATGCCTCAGGCCAAACAGGCTTCTCTGAGCTTTAAACCCCCGTTTGCTAAGCTTCTACATACTTGAAATTTAGGCACACAACTTTGAAAATCTGGCAGAAGCTTCTTAAATGCAAGTGAAAAATAAACAAATCTTTCCTGGTGCTGAAGTTTCTGTGAATCATCACTCTCCAGGCCCAGAGGAGGGGCTGTTCCCCAGGGCAGGAGCTGTGCCACGGCCGCACAGGCAGCGCTGGAGGGCTCCTGGGGCTGCACCAACCAAGGCAAGAGGAACCTTTGGATGCAGAACTGACAGAGGCATAAACACATTGAGGAAGCTGCTGCTTTGTACTCTTGCTGGTGGGCAAAATCCCCCAAAAGCTTAGAACAGCTTAACTTCACATTTTTCAATGCAATAAGTAAAACTTTCCTCCTTACCAGACTCAGACTCAATCTTCCCTTTTTGCATGAGACTCAGAACTCTCATTTTTACACTCCCACATCTGAAGCACCTCTGGCTACTTACACTGCAGGAATAGATAATCTCTACAGTGAATACAGTCCTTTTTAAAGTATCTCTGTTAGAATCTGAGCTCCATTTATTCATATTCTCCATGGAATGGAATTCTCCATTTCTTAGTGGAAACCATGTTTCAGTGAAGCTTTCCTTAGCAAACTTGCTTCAAGTACATGAACTTTGTAAAGCATCCTAAAAGTCTGCTGCTAAATTCTGTGCATGTGGCAATAGTTTTGGGTATAATAGTTTACATTTCAGCTGCCAGTGTATTTCTGTGTTAGAAGAGATTCATTTATTTACGAGAATCATACATCTTTGGATTACAGCTAAAATATAAGACTTCGCTGGTAATAAATTGTGACTCCTTTCACTGAAGCTGGGCAACATTCCACCTTCTAATGCTTTATTGCACAACTTCTTAAAAAGTCTTCCAGTAAAAAGAGATTAAATTGTCAAAGTCACCAGGTAATAGCTTGGGCAGTGACAGAACACAAACTTGGCACACAAAGCGTATGTGGATATTGAAAATCTTGTTTCTTTATTAAGAAAGGGGTCACTGGCTGCAAATTGGGTAGGTCACCTCTTCAAAATCCAAGGTGTTTTGCTTTTGATTCCTCTTTTCCAAGAAAAAAATTATAATGAGAAAATCTGTCTGTGTATCAGAATGCTGAGTGCTAATTTTAGAACTCTTCAAATAGAATCAGAAGACTCTTTTGAGACACAGTGAAGAAAAATTGGTATTTGAGGAATCCTTCTTAACAGGTTTTAAGTAAGGTGAAATTAGGGCTACAACATTCAGTATTTCTTAAATACTCATAAATTGTGTTTGGACTCAGTTTTGAGACTTTTTTCTCTCAGACTTGATGAACATCTATAGAAGAGGCATACTCATAAAAATGGGAAACAGCTACTCTTTAAAGCAAAATAAGATTAGATTTAGCAATACTGTAGAATGAGGCGTTTGTTCTCTTGTTGTCATGAACCCAAAGAAATCTCTTTTATTTTAAAGTCTTTTTCATTTGAATACACTTAACATGCTTGGAGTACTTTGTTACTACTGCAGTAATTAACATTTGGGACCTTTGCTGATTTGGAATTAATGTTATATTTGGTAGAAAAAGAGAGACCAGAGATTCCAATATATTCCTGCAAGTATCTCTGAAAAGTCCTAAGAATTATACTCAAAAGCTAGAAAATGCATACACTACTATCACTGTGTGTCTTGATCCGTCTTAATTAGGATGTTTGGGGATTTTAAATGTGGCCATAAGTTCCTTCCATTTTCTCAATAAGGCCCTTTTTCAATTTTTATTTTTATCATCTGTCACAGAAATCTGTTGTATGTGTAAGCAATTTAATGGTTCACTGAAAGGTTGTTATGCAACTGAGTTGTATAAAACCCTGTCCAAGCCCAGAAATTACTGTAAGGGGGAAACAGTGACAGGGTGAAGGGCTGAGAATTTACATGCGTTTTCTGTTGGTATTTCTATCTTTTGTTAGTGGGTTTGTAGAGCTCCTGTGAGGGCAAGAGGGAAGAGATTACCTAATGTTGGGATGCCAGGGATAAAAAGCTGCTTCCCTGGGCCAGAGTCTGGAGCCATAACGTAGCCAGTGGGGAGTCTGCAGTGCCAGATCTGCTCTGCACAGGTCTGAAGTGAATATTCCAACACAGAGTTGTCCAAACAGAAGCCATTCAGGGCAATGCTGAGCTATTACTAAAATCATTAAGCCTGGATTTATCAGTGTAGGTGATGAATGATTAAATGCATCATTCCAACTGCACCAGGGTCAGGACTCGAGGGCTTTCTATCAATGCACGTTTGTAATCCTGCAGATGAATACAGTGGATGGGAGATGTTATCAGCTGGTGAAGATGTCACTGACGCAGCTTGTGAACCCCCGTGGCAGCATGTACAGCTATTTCCAGAGCGAGGATCAGGGTGCAGGGAATGCAAATGGCAGATCCTGCCAGCACTGCTCAGGTCACTAAACCAGACACGTTCCTGCTGCCCATTGCTGATTATCCACACAGCAGAGCACTGCTCCGTGAGTAGGGGATGCAGAATTCGACCCTAAACTCATTACACATAAGTACTACTCCAAAAGCACTGAAAGACCTGGCCCTGGGGTTTTTATTTCACTGACACTGATTCCACAGGAGTAAGAGCTCTTCTTAAGGTATTTGGCATAACAAAGAAATACAATCATGCTGTACCCTTGTTTCTGCAATTGCAAGACAGCTTCACAATGCAGTTTATTTTCCAACCCCAGCATCCTCTGAGAAACCAGAAACTCTTCCTTCTAAAGAACCTTTGTGTTGGACTGGATGATCTTCTGTGATCCCTGCCAGCCTGAATCACTCTATCTGTTTATGTAACCCCTACAAATAAAATACATGTCCACATCCATCAATTATTTACCGATATTTCTACAGATGTCCCAAATATATATTTTTGACCTTCAGGCAGAAACACTGAAGCACAGTAGAAAATTCCACTAGTTCAAAGCTGGAAAAGCTTAGAAGCCTATAAATTATCCACTCTTCTAGACTGCAAGAGCAACTCTGGTAAAGCAAGGAACAGTAAATCAGGTTCATTTTGTACAAAAAATACAAAAGTGAACCAGTTGTTGATAACCAACACCACTCCTTGGGATGAATTTCTCTATTTGCAATTGAAATTCCTAGTTCAAGCTCTGAATAAATTTTTATGGAAGCTTTACAAACACTACCTAACATCACACACAGCATGTATTTATCTTCTCACTCGTTAAAATAAGATCTTTGTAGCTTCTAACATTTGTCACCACAGAGCATATTATTTGAAACAGGGATGACCACTTTTTCACCAGCCAACACAGAATAAAGTGAAAAGAGTGATGTCAAAAAGCAGTAGCACTCAGCTGTAATCCCGGTAGGATTTTCTCTTATCGCTTCCCACATTCTATAAGCATTCTTCACAGTCTCTCCTGCTTTTCCCCTTGAAGTTGTGATGGTTTTTCCAGAGAATAATCAGAGAAGGCAATTTCTGCACTGTGTAAAAGTACATATTTTGTCTCTAGTCAGTTCTGAAAACACAGGTTTCTGTCCTTCCTGTATGGGATAAATCATGAAAAAACTGAATATGAAGAGAGTGTTGGTGGCACAGGCCATAACCTTAAAACTCTATTTCCATTCCTCTGAGGATTAAAACTGGATAAAATTCTCATTAAATTCATAAATTCTCATTTCATTCATGAAACTTCCATATCTATAGATCCAAATCAACATGTCAGGAATTGCTGATTTTCCTGTCTAGCAGTGCTTTCACCGACTGCTTGTTTTGTGCCTCTCTCCATCACCCTCCCTCAAGAATAGCTGTAAGAATTTGAAACTGTTTCTACATTAATCAGATGAAAAGACTAAGATATCCCAACATGTTATTTATCCCCATGAACTTGCAGCTCTGTCTCACACTGGGAGTTCCAGGATGTGGTAATGCAGGCCAGGGAGGATCACGCCGGTGTTCAGCACCAAGGTCAGCTCAAGATATGCACAGCCCATAGAAAAAGACCTCGATTCACTAAAGAAGTCAAAACTCCCATCAAAAACACAGAGAAATCTCAACACTTGTTGAACAGCAAGAGAGAAGATTTAAAACATCTAAACCTTATATTTTATTCATTAACTGCATTCTTTATAAGCCGTTTTATGTGGAATGTAACCCAAATAGATGTGAGATAAGTTTGTAGCACATTTTACACTCAGTAATGCATCGTGCAGCTGCAGTGGAAGAAAAGCAGATGAATTGAGCACTGCACTTGCACGTACTTTTCTTTGAACCCTTTATGTACAATACATGGGTTAAACTGTGCCTTTAGGCACAGGCTTGAACAAAGCTTATAAATTGCACAATCTCCAAAGACATAATATTGTAGCACAACTCCCTCCTGGCTTCATGGTAGGCCAGCCATAAATGAGCCTTTTCCAAAGCATTTGACAGCATGTGAGCAATGTCCTGGACATGCTCACCAACCAGGGCAGGGCAGTGCCACCCAAAAAATCTACTGCTCCCTCCACTTCTCGTCTGCTCCTCTACTGCATCCCCCAAAAAAGAGAAATATGTATGGAGACTGAGACAGACACACATTTTCAGTCCCATGAATGGATGGATGAATCTAGAGACTGGTTCTGTGTAGGTTTATCTGACTTTTATTCCCTTTGAGAGTGGACTTGAAACATGGATTCATTGGGTAGATTGATATTAATCTATTCCTGACTTGAACTGATCTAGATATGTGTGAGATGCTTGTTCAGAAGGTGTCTTAACGTATTTTATACATGTGAATAGGCAAATGAGGTCCTGCTGGATTTATTAAGGATCAAGCTAATGAGAGCTTTAATATTTAGAGAAGGGGTTGTCACAGGTTCTGAACAAGTTCTTTGACAATTTACTACTGGCAACAAAGCTGGCCTGGGAGTCTAAAATTTCCACAACTTTCAAGTGTTGTGGCTGTAGACCATTTTGGTGCATGGTTCAAAAAATCCAGACTGCAGTAAGGTTAGAAAATCCTCCCCCTGAAGCAACCTGGAATGTGTAGCAGCACGAGAGAGAACATGGCAGGAATGCACATGGGAAATCCCAGAACAGAGAGGAAAGTCAATCACTGCATGTTTACTTAAGTGGCCAGACTGATACATCACTGCACACAAAGATGTTTCAGCCCAAAAGTTGTCCTTTACATTAATCCTATGGGCATTTTTTACATGGAAATGCTTACAAAATCTAATCCAATTTACCTAAGTGTGTGTGCTTGGAAGTAGCTTAATTAAACCACAGTAAATTTGCATGAATACTCTCTCCTAGAATTAAAGTAATCTTAATTCAATTTAGGTTCATTTACTTTGGAACAGAATAAAGCTAAATTAAATTGAGCTCACTTTAATTCTCAACATGAGTGTCCACACAGATTTTAATAGTTAATTAATCCACTGTACTTTCATAAGTGAACCTGCATGGATTTTCAAAGGATGTGTTTATGTAAACAAGCTCTAAACACACTCGTATTTTTTTTCAAGACTGTTCTATTTTCTGTTACACTCCATATGGGCTAATTTAACAGTCACTAGGAAGGGCCAAGTATTAGCAGATTGTTCTTAACCAAGGCTGTATTTTCCATCACTGGATATAAAAGACAATTTTTTATATATTCTCTGAATTACAGTCCTTAATGCAGCCCTTTAGGTCTTAAAATCCACTGACGATGAGTGAAATAAAGCTAGATATGATTTCTTAGAAAAAAGTCTTTAAATTCTATGTCTAAAAATGATAACTTAAAGATGTTCCTTTGCAAAATAGATTATAGCATAGGAATTGGATTTTCTAGATAACAGATGCACTAAAACCACAATTTAAAACAATTTTTGGACTCTGTCCCAGCACAAATCAATCATATGGATTCTGAAAATGCTAAGACAGACCTTGAAATGGTAATTAATTTGACATCACAATTTTAATGTCAAAGAAGAAACTGATTTATAGCTGTTAAGGCTCTAACTCAGCAATTATAAACAATGTTTCTAAGTTTCACTGTTTCCAAAGTTGCTGGGTCCCCTCATTAGTTTCAGTTTTTAAAATGTTCTCCTGTTCATGGGGTGAGAAACTCTATCTTTGGCTGCAACTCCTTTCAAATCACAGCTTGCTGGGCAAGGCTCATGTTAGCTGTGATTGCAGTTGGCAGGGCACTAGATTAGCTGTTGACATCAAGCCAACATTTAATTTTGTTTTCTTGAGTCATCTGTTGCCAGTTCCCATGACAACTGCTCTTCTAGCCTTCAGATTTACTAGAGAAAACCATTAAAATGGCCAGGAGTACAGAAAGAGATTCTTTGATGTAGATGGAAGTTCAACTGTTTCCTTCAATGGAAACAGAAAGATCTTTTCAGTTATTACTTCAGCACCACATAACTTCTGTTCAGGAAAACACGGATGTTCTTGTATTAGAGAACCAGAGTGAACAGCAGTTTTTAACAAGAAACCTGGTTTAGCACCATTCTACTACAGAATGAAGGTCTTTTGAGTATAAAAAATCATCTCATGCAGAGGACGGGAAAAAGTATTTTTTCTATTCTTGCATAGTAAAGAAAAATTAAATTTAAGATATGGATACTTTTGATCTTCACTGGAGTCCCTGTACATTTCCATTCCTTGTTTCACAAATATGTCACTCAGGTAAAGGATGTGTCTCAGGAAGACATCACTGCTGTGCTGAGTCAGCCCAGAGGTTGAACCAGACCAGAGGAAAAAGCCAATCCCAATCCTGTGGGAGTGTCTGGGATCAAAAATACCTTTGGCTAAAAATACTTGTCAGTGTATATAAAGTATGCACAACCCATAAACCCCCTGGTCATGAAAGCATTAAAAAAAAGCTTTCTTTCTGTTGAAGAACCAGACTTTTCCAGGCTGGTTCTTCAACAGCAATTCAAGACTGCTCTCCCAAATGTGAGGATACCTAAGCCTACCCTCTTGATTAAAATGGAGAGAAAAAGGTGATTTTTCTGACCAAACCTACCTTGCTGCTCTTCTCCTCCTCTGCCCAGTAGAAGCAGTTAAAACATTTTAAAGATAATGGGGGGGTGTGTGGGAGAAAGATAAGGAGAGAGAATGCACCAGTTCCCCAGCTTGAGTTAACTCTCCCAATCCCACTGGAGAATCATCTTCCACCAGCTGGAAATCCAGCCCGTCAGAGATCCCAGCAGGTTGGGTGTGTTTGGTACCAGTCACACAGCACAGACTGAGTGCCTCCCCGCCAGAGCTGTCCCCCAGTTTGGGTACAAAGCCACCCTTGGCACTCGACCGCTGGGACTGGTGGCAATTAGTGGCACAAGGAAGTGCCGTGGTTGGGACGCGTGGCTGCCATGTCCCAGTGCCACGCTGGGGATCAAACAGCCACATCCACTAAAGCTGGCAGTGTTTATGTAATGGTTTGGGCTGTGAATTCAGGCTCTGTGTGATTGTTTCAGAAATCATTGGCTCGCCAATGCCATTGATGCAGACGCCCGCATACATTCAAAATGCTGTGTTTCATGTTTTGCTTTTATCTTTAAATATATTTCAGTAGGTTTTTCTCTCTTCTAAAATAGCTCACATAATAGGTAGAACTAAAAACGATCTAATAGCTTCAGTGCCTTAGAGCTACTGCCATGCATGAAATTCAAACTGTGACTATAAAAAGAAACAAGGACTTTCTCTCCAATTCACATTTTTAGCTATTGCTGTATTTTTTGAGAAGGACAGGACTTGTTCATGTTTCAACTCAGGATCAGTTAAATAAAATGCAATCTGACAGTTATTACAGGTTATCTGGGGAACTGGAGGCAAAAGTCTGGGGTTTTTTGACTGGTGGAGAAGGCAATAAGCTTAGCAAGATTAGTAGTTACTAATTAAGGTGGTAGCATGACCCAAATTTATTTTCACAGCCCTTACTGATTTAGTCAGATGCAATGACATCCATTACAGCTGAGCAAACAGTTCCTGATGAGTAATGTAGCTGCACCTCCATACTTTCTACCTGCACATTCCCTTGATTGTGCCACAGTTTTCCTGTCAGCATGACCAACTTGTGCCTACTAGATTATTTCTGCAGGGTTTGAAATGTGTATTGTCTGTGTTCAGCAGCCAAACACAAGTGGCACTGCTCAGTCCTAGTCCAATACCTTATGTCAGCTCTGTGACTGACTGCAACTCTTAATTAAGTTTATTTGCATGTGTGCAAAACATATGCTTGGCTATTCAAACCTTGCTTTGCACAGATGCTGCCTAATTTTGTTAAATGGGAGAGACCATTATAATTTTTAGGCGAAATTAGCCAAATTAGAATAGATTGAACCATTTGACTGTGTTCCCAGACTAACATGACTGTTTGGTACCTTGCTTGTCAGAATTTAAATATTATCTGTTTCCAAATGCTCCGAAATAAGAATTGGTGGTTTTATTAAGCGTGGGCGGCTGTTCCTGGGTTTCACCTCGAGCTTCACTCCAGCGTGGGCTGACTCGGGGAGCTCTGAGCCATACACACACTGAGCCTCTCCTGCAGGGGCTATATTGAGACACTCCTGGAGACTGATTTTAGGTTGAATCTTAACCCTTGTGACTTTGGATGAGCCCACTGAGGAGGCTCACTGTGGGGAGCTGGTCTGTCCTCTGGAGCGTGCCTTAATTGTGTCATCAGAGCCCTGGGTCATACTGGGAAGAGGTAGACGATGTCACATCCCCTAAACATGTTCTACCCACTCAGGCATTTAATCAGAGACTGACATATGTATTATGGATAAAAGGAACAGGAGGATACCATGAATTTCTTTAGAGCCACTTAATTGACAGTGCACTGGGTAATGAATGACCAATTAATAAAATGAAAGCAGAATATAATGGATTTGTACTTTGTTTGTACACAACATGCATCATTAGGAATCTTCAGCCATCATTAGCTCTGTCTCCTCTGCACTGAGTCATTCTGCTCCCTGGAAGAAGTCTAGGCTGCATGACAGAACTGACAAACCATTCCACTGATAGAGCTACAGCTTTCTGGACTGTCCTCCTGTGCAAGCTGCTTCCCTGAATTTAGGGGATTCTTCCCCATTTCTTTGTTTTCCATTTCATGATGGAATGGGTTATGCAGATAGCTCAAGGCTAATCTCATCAGAATTTTCAGAAAACAAAGATGTACAGAGAAAAACCCTTTCCCTACCAAACAAAGAGCCACAGCAGCTCTGGGCTCATGGAGGAGTCTACTTGGCTCACCTGGAAAGGAACTGGATGTGGAGAAACCAGGAGTAGGTAAAAGGGGATAAGCTTAATGACCTGTTGTAGCACAACTTACTCAGTCTTAAAAGAAATTAAAAGGAATATTGAAGTAATGAAACAAAACCAAAGGAAGAAAAACAGTCTGGCAAATCCTGGCCTCTGTGCTACACTGGTAGATTCTGAAGAAAATCCCCAAAGGGATTTTCTCAATGTTCAGTTAAAATTTTTGTATTTCTAGTAAATAAGACAGTCCTTGATCTACCAGAGAACTAGACAAATATGTAAGACTCAGCCTTTGATTTAAAAAAGCAGCATTATTCATACAATCTGATTAAGCAGTCAGTCAATTATAACACGTATCAGTGGTAGCTGTGTGCTTGAATTCTTTGAGTGTTTCATTTAATATCCTGTGCTGAATAAAACAGTCATGGCAACAACATATAAAAGAGTCCTTTTACATACAATGGAGAAAATTTGTACAAAATATACAAATGATGTGCATGCACAAAAATCCCACGAGTGCATATGCAAAACACTTCATTATGCCTGTTAGTTATTGTAATTGCCATTAACGTGTGCAATTACTTGCTCTGCATCATCATTCCAGGTGAATGGTTAAATCAGCTACAAAATTATGAATAGCTGAAAAATCCCATTTCAAACCCCAAGCCATTTCATTAAATGTCTTCTTGTGTAGTAAACAAACTGCATATCATGAACTAACAAATGGCAAGCTGTATTATCTCCTGAAGTGACTGCAGCATTCCCAGGAGAACTGGAGTTGTTGTTTATGGAACAAGAATTCCCCATGCAACAGCAGTGAAATTGCTCTTCCCATCAGGACTCAGCCACACCATCAAGATGGGTTATTTGGGCCCTGTCAAACCTTTGCTGTTCTGCTAGGGCTGTTAAACACTCTTTAATGCTGTCTGTGATCTGAGTATTTGAACACTTTCTGTGTAAACCCATCAGCAGTAACTTGCTTACAGACAAATGTAAATGCCTGGCTTTTCCCTTTTTTGGAGGGGACCAAACTTTGGGTGGGGCTGGGTTTTCTAGAGTTTTTTTCAAAGAGAGAAGGACTAGAATATTACAACTGTAAATGTAATTTTTGGTGGGAAAAAATGGAAAATGAGGATGGTCATGTAGTACGTCTTAAGGACTATCAGAGTAGATTTGTCCAAGCACTCCTACAAGACTGTTCCACACTTAAATTGTCTTGGATCTAAAAGCTTTGTTCTCATCTCTTATGATGACCAAATGACTTAATTTTAGGCCTTACATTTTCTGGGAGAAAGAGCTCTTATGGTGGTATTTCATCAGCTGAAATTCAGTCCTAAATATAGCTGAAATTTCAGCAACCTCTGCTGTATGGATATAAGGAGCAGAATTGGTGCTCGAGGTTGGCCTCTCAAGCTCACTCCAGGCTGCTGTGAGGATGTGGCTGCAGGCCTGATGGATTTATAGTGCATGAGCCATGAAGAAAGAAAAGGTCAGAAATCCAGATACCCTTAGGTTGTGCTTTTCACACAATACATTGACAGGAAAACACACTTAATACAAAGATAAACAGGTGATAGCTGCCATCCCCTCCTTACCTCTCCTCTTCCCACTTCCCTCCACCAATGAAGGCTACAATTGTTATTTTTTTTTCAGCAACAACGGTGATAAATGAAAAATTAAAACCTGATAGCTACTCTCTCTTATCCTGGAGATTATCCTAGAGCCTGACCATAGCTGCCGTGCAGAAAAATCCGGGCACATATTTTTAAAATTCAAATTTGAGCAACAGCATCAACCACAGCAAATCCCCAAACCCCACCCCCTTGCCCCCTGCCAGGACCTGGACCACACATAGACTGTAATTACCAGAGTTATTGCTGAGCAGAGAACATCCAGAATGCAATTATGCCATTAGGGCAGGGTAATCAGAATAACTTGCTTATTAAGAGAAAACCATATACTTGTCCTACGCTATTATTTTCACTTCTATAAAACAACCTCCTTAGGAGATACTACAATTAAACAGTGATTATGCATGTCAAATCAATTTTCAATGGATATGGATTATATGATAGCACAGGACCTGAAAGGGAATCACAGTTTAGTGTCCAGGCATTTAAATTGTGCAAATAGTTTTGCAGTGATGCACTGGTTTGGATGTGCAACTGTGAGCTCCCTTTATCCTCAGTCCAACAGACTGATGGTATCAAACACAGATGTGAAACACTCAGTAAAAATGCATTAGAACTGTTAAATTTCAGACAAAGCTCCAAGAAATGTATACATCCTTACTATTCAAACACCAGGGTTACTGGAATATGATGCTGGAGCCACTTGGACTTTGCTGATTTGCATGTGACACTTGGGATCCCAAAGCTGCCGACAAGGGATGAAAATGATACTTGGTACATCTTTGGGATACAGTTGCTGTAAACAACCCCTCTGTCACCGGAAACACCCCAAATAACCAGGCTGTCACCCCAGGCAGACTCAGATGGCAGTGGAATAGATAAAGCCTTCTTCACATCTCAGAAAGCAGAGTGTGTTTTGGGCAGGAAAAGGATGAAATAAAACCACTTAAAACCACTCCAGACACACAATTTTTAACAGAAGCTTTGAGGTCAAAGCTTCTGAAAGCCACCCAAATGACAAGATGAGAGCACTGGGTCAGTCAGGCTTGCTGCAATGGTAAAATGCCTGCAAAGGAATCTCTCTGCTTTTTCCAGAGGTTACAAAACATCTGAGTTAGCAATGCTTTTGTTTTGTGCACAGGTGGATACTTTATGAGAAATGAGGGAGTAAAAAAATTGGGCTTTAGAAGGTATAATTAAAAATTTCACCGCAGCAGTCATGAATCTAAAGCCTGGAACAAGTCTTGGACGTTTAATGAAGTGGAAGGACTTCATTTTCGTGGCTCCCCTGAAGATGGGATTGCTGATTTCTGGTGTCAAGGGACTGCAGGATCTCACTTGAGGCTGTAAGGCAGGAAATCAGCACTGCCATGGCAAATTTTGCAGATTTCAGAATGCATTGCTTCTTATTCTCAGGAGGATCTTGCAGCACCAGTTTTTTGACCACTTCTTCACAAATCCATTTATCTGCACGACCTGAGCATGCCTGAACTTTGGCTCTCCAGCCCTTGCCCTTGCTCTGAGCTTATCAGTCCCCCGCTGTTATCAGCTGAAGGACTCTCAGTGCTCTGACTCTGGAAGAGACAGAAGCCCTTGGAGCAGCCACCCAACATCTTCATGACTCAAAGCCAACATCTGTAAGGCTCCTTGGAGAAGCCTCTCAGAGCTGTTACAGCAGAAAAGCAGGACTGCTGTGGGAAAACAGCTTCCAAAAAGTTGCCAACCACAGCAAAGTGCAGCAGAAAGGCAGCAGCTCACTCCAGCTCTACAGACCTTGCCTGCAGCCCTGCTTCCAGCAACTCAAGATGCAATTACACATCTATTCACCACCACTGCAGGTGCAAGCTGAGCAACAGCATGAGTATAACTGTGTGTGGGTGTGCAAATGCCTCATCACGGTGATTTGTTAGCACAGTCAGTGATGCTTTGTGTCCAATGAATGTGTAAATTAGGTGCTTTGCTTACTTGAGTGAAAAAACATTTAACTTTGCCTCTCCCTGGCCCATCCCTCTCAACAGACATTGCAAAAGGAAGTAGTCTTGTTCCTTGTCAAAGTAGCAGCATCCATCTAAAACCCAACCCAGCTTTCCTGTGCTGTCCTTGGGTTTCTAACAATGAAGAGAAGTGAATCTGGAGGAATCAGTCGTGTTGGATCATATCCTAATCACATGCTTGATATCCTCTTATGCAGCATCAGAGTAAGAGGCATCACATCTTGTGTTGTCATTTCTGGGACAGAAAACTGGGGCTGTTGGCTGGGTTTAAATCATTTCTGGCACTAACGAGATTCTGACCAGAGGCTTTATTTCGTGTTGGGGATCTGCGCTGCATTATTTCCCATTAGATCACAATGCGTTGCAAAGGAACAGCTAAGTTACCACGACTAATCCTTTAAGTCTTTCTTTCTTTACAATGTCAGACAAAGTAAGACTGTGCCATATTTCTGTAATCTCTCTCGTATTATGAGAACATTATGATCTATAACAACAAAATCTCTAAACTGCACCATTCCTGTCAGCTCTAATATGCTTAGTCTTGTCTCGTTCTGTCAGAAAAGATATTTCTAAGTCCCTGTGATTTCATTTTAACAGACAGTATCTGGTAAAAAATCAGATTATTAATGTAAAGCAGGAAAAAGAAGTTTTCTTGTGTTTAAAAAATGAGTATTTCTGAAAAACCATGATGTACTACCCAAAGTAGTTTCCTCCTTCTTCAAGAAACTACTTTAAATGAAAGTTAGTTTTGAAGCTACTGCCACTTTTTCCCTACTTGGGTATGTACATTTAGATTAATCTCTTGAAAAGTAGATTTTGTTCCCAGACAACTTTACAGCAGCTACCAAGATCTAAAAATGATTTCTGCAATGTTCTGCTGGCAAATTGTAGGGGAATTTCTCGAGGGAGGTGAATTTGAACTAAAAACTGATTAATTAAACCCACCAGAAGTAGCTTTCCACTTCTTTTCATAGGATGAGAAAATAAACTTGTAAATATATATGAAGTGTATCCTCTTCCTGAGAGATATGTCCTTTTGGACAGAGTGAAAACATCCTCCCATACTTTCTATTTAGAAAGTGTGAGTTTATTTCTCTGCTGGTATTTTATGCTGTCTAAGCCACTTAAAGTATATTGAGTAACTTAACTTTTTTATAATTATTTCATTAGAGCAGCCAAGCAAACCATAATCTGAAAATGCCTAAGTTCGGCACTGCCAAGTGTCTGGGTTGGGGAGGTTGGGGCTTTTTCACTGTTGGGTTTTTTTAAAAAGTTACTGCAAAATATGTCTAAAATCCTAAAAAAAAAAAAAAAAAAAGGTGACTCAACAGTATTAAATTCCAGGGTGCAAAGCAGAATAGATTTTCTGCAGGTGCATAACACAAACAGCTGATTATATAAAATATCATCTCCCAAATAAGGGAGATGAGTAATGCCCCAGGTCATAGTGCAGCCTTTTCAGAAGAGATTGGTAGAACTAGAGACCCCTGATGTGATGGAATAAAGCCTGGAAGTTGTGTTGTGAGAGCAAGAGTGAGAAAAATATAAATGGAACAAGTTATTGAAAACAGCCTCTCCTGGGTTTTTGCTCCCGGGTTCTCCTTTCACAAACAAGGGTTGTTTAACCACTTCATCTCCCATCACCCACAACAACTTTGGAGCTCACTGGCAGCTTTCACCAAAGGATGGAGCTGATTGAAAAAAGACACCAGTGACCCTCTGAAAGTGCTCTCTGTAGCAAGAGCCTGGGTGTGAGGTCAGGTTTGGCTCCACACCAAAGCTCCCACAGGAGAGCTGCTGCTGTGAGGCCCTTAAGGGAGGAGTGTTCACTCAGTCTGGCACTTCATCATTCAACAGAGGAGCCAATCTGCAGTCCTCAGTCATTAATGACATTTTTAACAGTTTTAGATCAAACTGAAGACTGAAAATGCTGGACCTGGAGGAAGGAAGGCTGTGTTGGCTTCTCTGTTGTTACAGCAGTCACACCCATTCTATTTCCACAAGAATGGTTTGGGGGAAAGGCCTCTGGAGCAGGAGCTGCTGAACTTGCTAAGGCAGAAGAGCTAGCTACTAGAATGAACTCAGACTGGATGGCAGAAAAGTCAAAAAGCTGTAGAGAAAACAGACTGAAAAGTAGAAGGAAGTTGCAGCAAGCTCTACCCTGTCACATGAGGACAAGAGAATGTAGGGAAGCCAACCCAGTGAGACAGGAGGAATGCCAGTCTTCCAGACCAGCCTGTGTTGCCTTCAGAAATACTTCCCTGGGCTGAAGAAGAGACATATAGGATAAATTTCTATTTGTTGGGGCCCCTTCTTAAAACATTTTCATTCATGCACAATATTCTGGATTTTTGAAGGACACAGCTTTGTATTTCTCCCACATGTTAAAATCATCTCTTTTACTTGGCTTCCTTTCAGTTTATTCTTCTGGTTGAATTACAGCAGCAAATGTACACCATAACACTAAGAAGTCTCTCTGCTATCCATCTTGACAGCTGTAGTTCACATTCCCTATGTTTGCCTTAAGAAAATCCACATCTGATCATGTCATCTGTTCAGTTCACCACTGCTGCGAGGGCTCAAGGCACCAGCCTCGGGCAGTGGCTGATATTTGCTCCCACTACAAATCAAACAGAATCAAAAGTTTAGTGAGGACAGGCAGTTTTTGTATCACACCATTCCACCCTGAATTGGTACCAGGAGTTTACAGCAAAATAGCACATTCTCAGGAACCTCTGCTGTGTCCCCAAATGCAGGGGATTCCCAGGTGGCAGGAGTTCACTCCTGCTCCTCACTTGCAGGAAGATGTGTTATTAAGTTCTCCACAGTTAAGTATCTCCTGAGAAACCTGAAGTGATACTCACGGTTCATCTCAGTTCTGATTTTCCATTAATTTTCTTGAGTTAAACAAGAAACAAGGCATTTGAAACTTATGGCAGACAAGTGGAGAATTTGTGTGAGTCGAAGACTAGGCTCCATTTTCTTTTTTCTAGAGCTTTCTCTGCATAGTTGGTAGTCTAATGTGAGCTCATATTCTCTCCTTCTAGGCACTGTAACGTAGAGCAAAGTAAAATGAGCAACTGTCATGGAAGGAAACATTTAAGCTGAAGTTAAGCTGAAGTGCTGTATCTGAAAATAGGATGTTTTTCTCCTTGAAACCTCTGCAATCCCAGAAAGCTGCTACCCAGTCTACATAGCTGCTATAATATTTTTTTTTAAAAATTACTATTTTTTCCTTCTACCCTAAATGCAGAGCTTATAAAATTACAGAAGTCCCATCTGCAGAGCATAAACTTCAGAGAAACCCAATTAAGTCAGTGTTGCACACACTATCATGTTCACTCTGTTTAAATGTTCCACACAGATTCATCTCATTCATGATGGAACAATTAAAAAGGAACTTGCAGGAGCCAAGAAACTCTCTTGGAGGCTGATTTCCACTCAGGTTCTGTCTGAGCTCCCCAAGACAGCAGGACTGGTTTGAGATGCTGAGCAAACCTGCCCAAACAGCAATGGCTGTGGCTGGAAGGCAGCACAGGAGACTGGCCTTGACTATTTCATGTGGAATTCAAGTGTGTTCCTTCAGCCACCCTTCCCTTTGCTCCCAGCCCCTGTCAAGAATATTGTCCTAGGCTGGACACACCTCAGTCCTAATCCAGTGCAGCATTTCTTATGTTCTTTTAAGGATAAAAGCCCAAGTCTTGGTGCAGCCTGTTTAGTTGAGAGATGAGATGCAGAGTTTTGAGAGCAACTGAATGAAAAGTGACAGCCATTCCCAGCAGATCAATAAGGCACAGGGAAGACTGAGTGGCCTGAGGGATGAAGCAGCCCTCAGAAAGCAGTGAAGGCTTCACTGGCTTGATGTAATGCTGTGATCTGTGTCCACTTGCTGGTTGTGCAGCAACTGAACAGTTTGAGGATGTTAAAAAAAAAAACTAAATTAGATTAAGGGAATTAACACAAGAACTGTCTCTTCATTATATGAACAATTCTGAAGAGCTTTATGCATAAGGACAAGCCTTCCTTCAGCTGTAACCACAGGTCCACATTCCTGACCCAGAATACTCCTGTACACAAAAAGCAGGATGAGACACCCTTTGATTCAGATCATCTCCCTGAAATATTTATGCAGACTCAAGCATGGAGCTATTGACCTGTGTCAAGTCTCTATATGATGTTCTCTCTGGGGCATGTATAAATTGTGTATACATTGGGCCATAAATCAATGTGAATTTCAAACAAAAGCATGGGATTTAATAGGCACAAAGAATCCATTGTATTAGTATCCAAACTGGCTACACTTCGAAGCAAAATCAAGGTATCATATTTAGTTTTACTTACTCTTGGTATAGACCTGACCTGCTTAGAGAAGCGAGGACAATTAATTCCATGTATTAAATTTTAAAAATACAAAGCCATAAATTTGGTTTAAAAACCCTATGTTATAAATAAATAAATGGTGTAGCCCATTCATTACAGAACGACTTGGGCAGTCTTGAAAGAGAGTTCCCAAATTAAAGATTTTAGGGAAAATTAACACTGTTACTTAACTACTCACTAAAATATACAGTTACATTTCCAGATAAACATGACTCTCAGCATTATGTAACTCATTCCATTTTCAAAGCGTGGTGCAAACATTAACTGAATGAATAATCTTAAACCACCTTCATTCATAGCTAAAGTGTGAAGATCTTTTATTATTTAACAGACATGAGTTTCTCGTATTTGCACAGAGAAGCAACTACTTGTGTACACAAGTTATTAACTGTGTAGATTAGATCTGAGTGCTTTTACTTGAGGTATGCAATCAAATTTGGGGTTTGCTTTTATTTTAAAAGAAAGTCTGAATTAAAGAGACAAAGGTAAACATAAAAAACCACCAGGTATTTTCAATATGATGACCTCACTCTCATAAATCCAGTCTAGGTTTTGATGGTGTATAATCAGTATTTCCACTTCTTGGATAAAGAGGTTTTAAAGGTTTAAGTGTCTTTTCAGCAACATTCAGACTACCTGCCAACTTGGGATTTAGAGGAAAAGACAACTTTAAACCACTTTTTCCCCCATTAAATCTCTGTATTTCCTTTACAGAACCTCAAAGTTTGGCTAAATACAAATCTCCAAACACTGGGAACACTCAAACCCTGCAAAAGTCTAAAGCCTCCCCTCAACATGAATAGCATACTTATTAACTGACCTCATTTAATTTCTGCTAAAGTAGCATTAAAACATAATTTCACTAAGCTCTCTCTTGAATCCCAAAACACAAACTGAGCATCAGTAAGTAAAATACTCAGGCAACAGCAAAAAGCAGGTTGTGCCAAGGGTGCATCGTGTTGAGCAATGTAATGATACCCCACCACTGACACAAATTATATGTGCAGGACCAAAATTATGCATTTGGAGCCAGAGAACCCATACCCAGAAGTGCCATCTCTGCAGCTTCCTGAGCACAGTGTGCCCATTCTCCTCTCCAGGCATGGAGAGATCGTTCTCCCTCCCTGGAAAATGCTGGAGCAGAGCTGCCATGTGTGAGAGGAGCTGTGTGCCAGGGCCAAGGGTTGCTGGGGAAAGAGGGGATTCTCTGCTGCAGGACACAGAAAAAAATGGGACTTCTCTGCTTCCAGTGAAGTTTCTCTGCATCACAGGGACTTGGGGTCCAGCTGGAACAGAACAGGAAGGGACTGGGAATTCGATGAGAAAGAAAAAGGCCTTCTCAAGAGCACAGTGGACTATTTCTTAAAATATAACTCCCTCTGTAATACTTGGCAATATGGTGATGATTTTTCAGGTGCTGTGTATTGAAAACCTCCAACTCTGCATTCGTACAAACAGCAAATGTTTTGGGAAGCTTTATAGGGCTTAAATTTGGATTTCAATGGAAAAGAAAATGGGGTATTAACTCATAGCCTGCATGTTTCTTGTCTCCACTGAGTTTTCCTGCATACAGTCCCCATTAGGTGTGGAATAGTAACTTTCTGCAGGGAGCCCTTTGGTTGAATAGGAACTTTTGAGTGAGAGAACATCACTAAATTTCAGATATACAAAACATAGGGGTCAGTTATAAACTGAAGCAAAAGCATCAATTAGCTAATTTTGTCCATAAATTAATATAGAGAAGGATGTAGGACACCTGATAAAATTCTGTTTCAGAAGAAATACGATGCAGGGGAAACAAATTCTGTTAACAGAACAGACTTGAAAGAAAAAAATGAAATGGAAACCAAAAAAAGAAAAACCAAACAAAACCAACTTTTTATAGATGGCCTGGCTCAAGCATTAGGATCAAATCTGAAAATTCATGCAACAACTAAAGACATCACAGATAAGCCTTTAAGTCCCTAATTTAAGTTGCAGTGATCTAAAGGACTGCAGAAGGATGAAGCAGCAGCCCAGCTGACAGGCAGGGCACCCACAGCATCTCTCTCTGCTATCCATTTCCTGCATCTTAAACACATTTGAAGTTAAGCACACACTCAGAAGATTTTCTGAATTATGGGCCTGGAATGCATATACTTGCAGCAAAAATGACTCGAGCAGATTCAGAGAGCTGGCACCAATCTCTGTGCACTCCATGTGTATTCCTGACGGTCTCTGCCTTCCCTTCACTCCATACCAGCACCTGCAGCCCAAACCTACCACACTTTACTCTCAATAAGCTTCTGAGTTTCCAAACCTCCCCTGCCAGCAGCTTCCAACATCACTGAGCTCACCAGTGTCCTGGTTAGGGGGAAAGCACAGCTTTCCAGTGGCTCACAGGCTCCTAAAACTGCTCAAGACTCAAACTGTACAGCAGTAACAGGAGTCAATTAAAATCTTTAGCAGCTAAATCACCTCTAAAATGTTAAGAGAAGACAATGATAGATATGGAATGGCACAGCCCATCCAGGGGAGTTTACAGCTTCAAAACAGAAGACAAGAAAGGAAAAGCCCTGTTAGAGAGTATTCCTACACCTGCTGTTTATTGCATCACAACTTTCCCCAGCCATTACTTGGATGGCTGATGTCCTTCCTCACACTGCCTGTGAAGGCTCTGCTGCCTTTCAGGTCAGCCTCCAGCCCAAAGAGAGATGATGTAAAAGGAACAAAATACTTTCATTTTCATCTCAGCATCTCTTCTTAGCATCCTAGAAGAATACTCACAAGAATGCTGCCTGCTGCAGGACTTTTGAATTACAAAAACTAGAAGCACTAAGGAGCTTTAAGTCTTGTGCAGTTGCTCTTCCCTGGAGGTAATTCAGAGCACAGTGCTGCTGATTACATGTGGTATCAAAAGAAATAAAAAGAGAACTTCTGTCTGGCACAGACATCAACATCTATCTCAGGAAGAGCTACTCTTCAGCTACTTTAACCTGTCAGGTCTTGAAGCACCCAGAATGGAGGCTGAGGAGGCCCCCTTCATCAGGCAGGAAGAAATTATGATGACAGAGCTGTCAACAACATCTAACACCACGGCCTGCATCACAACAGCTCCTTGCCTCAATCCAGATCCTCCACGGGAGGACAAGGAACACATGGTGAACCACTGGCAAGGTCTGCTAGAGAACTCAGGAATGCCCATCCTGAAAAAGCACTCTTTAATTGCATGGTGCCAGGAAGGAAAAGCAGCAGCACAGAGAGCAAAACGTGATGGCATCAATGTGAACTTACACAAATTCAAATGGATTATCCCAAAATTAAGGGGGGGGGGAGGGGGATGACATTTTCACACATTGTCATGGTTGTCTGTATCTCCTCAAGTAATACAGAGTTTTGACATGGTGTGTTCCTCTTCAGTCTGTGCACCCCTCCCTTTTCGGATACAAATCAAACGAGGTTGTCAATCTTCCCTGTGCCCTGTGACTGCTGGAAGGATATAATGAGAGCAATATTTTGGCTTCCTGCAACTGTCTCTCAATTACATGGTGATACTGAAATCTGTTCTCTTTAGACTCTCCTTTCTCTCTTGATCTTTATCTGGAAAGGTGGAGGAGGGGAAAGACATATAAGATAAGGAAATTCTTGACATCCCTGTGAGTGTTCAAAGCCAAGTTGGATGGGGCTTGGAGCAACCTGATCTAGTCAGGTTAGGAAGGTGTCCATGCCTGTGGCAGGGTGTTGGAACCAGATGATCTGTGAGGTCCCTTCCAACCCAAATCATTCTGTCATTCTATGAATAAGATGAAATTCACTTGCCTAACAACAGCCTGGCCTACAGACAGCCTATAGTTAAGCAAGACATGAGTATTTTGATGTCTGTTTCCCAAAGTGAGGACATATTCCTTTCCCAAGGCTTGCTCACTCAGTGTACCAGTGAGCTTAAACAGAATCGAACACGAAGCCCAGTGTTTGTTGTACTGCAGTAATTCTCATAAAACACTGCTCAGTGACCATAAAATAGTTCCCTTAAATCCCAGGCTGAAATGCATTATTTTATCTTAAAGGAGAGAATAAATAACTGATCCAGTTAAAGCACAGAAACACTCATTCCTTCTTATCTTTCTTACACTATTTCCAGTATTCTCTACATTACCAATAGGACCTCAATGCACCCTTTAAATGCTGGAGGAAATCATCTCTTTGTCAGTATTTAGAGCCTGATCTAAAGTCCATATTTTCTTCTTAGACCATGACTGTGACGTCTTAACTGATCACTGTGAGGAGCTGCTGTTTAGTTAAAATTCCATGTGAAAGATCTAAATCAGTGAGTTTGTATCTCTGTTTTGGAATAAATAGCTATTAAATGCCCCTAGTCTACTACACTGAACACCTTGTTTATCTTATTTATTATGGGAATATTTGTAAAATTGTAATGGCATGTGGTAATTTTATAAGTTTTTTATATGTGATAAAATTCACTGTAGCCTGTAAAGATTACAGCTCTTCTAAATCAAGGTTATAAAACAGCTTTTCATTTCTACAGTGAGTGCTTTGTGAGCAAAAGCACGCTAGATAAGGGACTTTATCATGAAGCCTTTATTGTTCAAGGCTTGGAGTAATTGCAGCTTCTGCTGGCATTAGTCAGGACTGAGTGTGCAGAACTTCCCAAAAATCAGCATCTAAGGTTATTTGAACCAGCCAGTTACTGAGTTATTCCACTCTCTTGCTGGATGAAGACAGAGTCCTCTTTAAAAATGAACAACACATGACAAAAACCTCACAAACAAACTCCAGCTCTGCTCTCACATGGGGAACTCCCTTTGACATTTCACCCCAGCAATAGTTCATCAAAAATCTGCAAATGAAGTACTGGGAAGGTGAACCAACCCTCACCATCTGCATCCCGAGTTCCTGGGATCTGATGTTTACATTGCTCAGGATCAGCTAAAAAGGGATATTTGGTCCAGTGAGAGCAGATTCTGAGACAGCCAGTGAGGCTCAAACCCCGCAGAGATGGGTCAGTTCTACTGGTTAAACTGGTGTTTCAGGAGGGAAAGGAAAATGACTCATTGCCTCACAGGATTTTCTCTGGACATACATGAAAATCTTAATGCTGCCAGCTCTACATTCTCAGCTATGGCACTGAAACTTCCTGCATAAAGCTGGGCTAAACAAAAAAATACTGTGATTGTACAGGTCAAGAAGAGGAATATGTCTTTAAACAACTCCACAAAACCAGAAAAAATTTTAGAGTCCAGGCTGGCTTCATCTATTACCACACTTCCTACGTCAGTATCCTTTCCTCAGTAGGCACAGCCAAATGAGTTGGTGCAGAATAATCCCTGACCACAGCACACACTCAGAAAGCTGTTCCAAAACAAGAGTGCACCTCCAGTGGGGATATGGCATCACTCAAATGCCAGGTAAAAGTAGCAATGGTTTTTGTAGTGATCCTACAGTTATACCCTATTTGGGTATTGGTCTGTTTGTCTGGATAATTTAAACACATTACTTAAATGTTAATAAAAATTAATTTAGTTTTTAGATTAACAAAGAATCCTACATATTCACACTTCTCTACATGGTTTGTCTGCAAGCAGGGTTGGGATGTAAACACAAACTTTGGACATATCATTTCCCACTTCTAAAGACTGTCTTTTGACTTAAGAGTTCAGGGATGGTTAGGTTGGTATAATGATAATGATAAAATTATTTTCCAGGACAGTAAAATAAGATTAATTGCAATGTCATCTAGCACACATAATTCTTAAAATAATATAAATTGTATTCCAGATTTTTAAGTGGACAAATGTATGAAATTGCTCATAATGATTACTCACAACACTGTAGGGTAAAATTTTATTAAAATTAAGCAATTGAGGTTCCTTTTATTATCATCTTAAAGCAAACAGATGTTCAATACTATTTGATGAACAAATGTAAAACCCTGAAAAGCTTACCAAGCATGCTAATCCTACCACTGACTATTCGTACCTACCTGGACAAAACCCATGTGTATTTAACACCTTTTGTTTCTCTCCACATACTGTATGTGGAGAACAATACATAACACACACCTCCTCTTGTGTTTCAGTGGAGCTCCTGCCACGCAGTGGGGCACTGGCTGACCTCATGGAGTCTGTATCAGGGGAAAAAAATGCTCCTTGGTATTGATAGTTCCTTCTCCTAACAAGAAGCACAATAATGTTTATATCTTTGTCGATTTGTCAGACATGTTGTGTACTTTCTTTGTTGTGTATCTCACAAAGGCCAAAAGAATTAATCAGCGGAAAATAATCTAGAGTAATTAAAAGTGAGGTTGCACACGCCTTCCTTTCATTAGTCACTTCTGCTTCCAGAAATCAAATGGCAGGAACATACATTCCTCTTTCAGTCAAGATTGCCCCTTTGGGAGTGAGTCGAGCAGTTCATGTTAGAAGAGTCCTTTGTTCCCTTCACTTAGGGTATCGGAACAGTTGGTAATCAGGGATAAATCATCCACTGTTTGCCTTAATTTAATTTGTATTTCACTCCAGACCAATGAGCTCAGAATTGCTTGATAAGGCAAATAAATAGAGGAACTTAAAACAGATACAAATATTAATATCCTCGTTGGCTCAGAAAGAAGCAATATAGCAGGTGTATGAATAGAGCCTGGAATATTTTATTTACGCAGTAATCTGAGAAAGGGGAGCAAAGTTCAACCCGAAATTGCATCCAGGAACTGTCTCCTGCAGGCTGATAGTGCCTGACCCAAAACCTAAACCCGTTTCCAGGCTTAGAATTCAGTGTAGTGGGCAGTGATGATCAACACGCCATTCATTGTCTTTACGCTGTTTTGATTACTCCTTTTCTCATAAAGAAACCTGACAGCTCTTGTGTGATCATCGTCTATTCAGGGAAACTGAGAGTAAACTGGCTCTTACCCTTTGCTTCCAGCTTGTTGTTGTTCCTTTCCGTGCAATCACATCACATCAAAGTGATGTAGCTATTTGTTTCTTCTTTTTTTTACCTAAAGGTCTCAGCACTGCTTAGATTCTGACAATCTGAAATTACTGAGTCACCACCAACAGACATTTAGAATTACTCCGCAAAGTGAAGTTAAGATGAAAACACCCTTAGCCATTGTTAAAGAAAAAATAAAATCTAATCACAATATTCTATTTATATACTAACGACTGGGCTGTGTCCCCTCAGCACCACCCTCTGTGCCCACACTTCATAAGGAGCTTACGCTTCTCCCTATGAAGTGAAAATTACCTTCTTGTGGGCAGAAAGCGTTTAATTATGACTCTGCTTCCCTTGTCTCCATGGCGATCCCATGCAAACAGCCTGCTTTATTAGCCCTCATTTCCCCCTCCCAACCAAAGTCATAAATTAGCTCTGCGGGAGCCGGGGTCGAGCGCTGCCGGCGGCCCCGGGGACCCCCGGCCGGTCGGGACCTGGCGCCAGCCGCGCCCCCCGCGCTCACTTGGCGGACGGGCGCCGCGATGGCAAAGCCGCGGGACGCGCTCCGCTCTAACCCCGTTTGGAGCTAAACCGCTGCTGCACCATTTCGGCACTTACTGCAGGAAATACGTTCCCAATCCCTGCCCGCCCGTGGCGGACTGGTTCCCTGCAAATTGGCGGATGCTCCCGGCGCGCCCCGAACGCCGCCGGGAGAGCGGAGCCGTTACCTGGGTGCTCCCCGGGGCCCGCGGGGTCGGTGAGGATGCTGGGGTCACTCTGCGACCTGCCTCGCGGGAGAAAGCAGCCGGTCCCTTCTTCCGATGCAGCCATGAGGTGGAGGGTGGGAAGCTCAGAGGAGGGGGGAGTAGGAGGCGCTCATGGAGCCGGCGGCGGCCGGGGGACAATGGGGACGGGGGTGCGGCGGCGGCGGCGGCGGTGGGGCGTCAGCCGGGCAGGACCAGTCGCGGNCCCCGCTGTGCGGGACCCGCTCGTGCTCCCCGAGCCCTCCTGGTGCTTGTCCCGTCCCGGCCGTGCGGGCGCTTTGCTCCGCGGGAAGGACCGGCGCGATGCCCCGCAGCGCTCGCTGTCCGCCGCTCGCCTCCCCCGGGGCGGGCAGAGGGGGATGTCCCGCGGGGCTTTCCCTCGGCAGGGCGAGCAGGGAATCGCTCCCCGCCCGCCGGCACCCCCGCGCTGCTCGGCCGGGCTGGGCTCGTGGCAAAGGAGGTGTCTCAGGGGGACCCCGCAGGAACGGGATGCTCCAACTCGGGCTGAATAGCTTGGTTGGGAATTTAAAGGGAATATCTGCTTTTATGGGTTTTTTTTCTTTTTTTTTTTTTTTTTTTGGTCCTGCCCATCCAGCACAGGGTACCGGCAGAGGAGATGCTGGTCTGTGCCCAGTTTTCTTGAAGTTTTAACCTGTAAAACCAGGGATGCTTTTTAATCACTCTCTGAGAAAAGTCCTGTAGAATGCTCGGTCAGTGCTTGCTGGGACTGTGGGGGTTCTCCACTCGTGTCTTTAGCAGGGCAGTGTCGAGGAGCCTGCCTTAAACTGTGTTTTTGGCTTTACCTGAAACTAATGCTAAGAAATAACTCACCTCTTGGGCTGACTCAAGAGCTGTGGTTATACATGCAGCTGACCAAGTTCCTGTTGAGAGACACGTATCAGTTTGCAAAATTTTAGGGATGAACATTTGTATCAGAAGTTTTTCCGTTCATGCAGATTTTTATTCCCACACACAGAAGCACAGAACAGGTCAGCTTGGATGGAACCTCAGTGGGGTCACCTGGTCCAATCTCCCTGCTCAGGCAGGGTCATTCCAGAGCACAGGGCACAGGACTGTGTCCAGACAGGTTGAGAAAACCTCCAATGAAGGAAACTCCACAGCCTCTCCTGCACAGCAAAGAAGTTCTTCCTCATGTTCAGTTGGAACTTTCTAAGCATCAGTTTTTCACCATTGCCTCTTGTTGTATTACTTGACACCTCTGAGAAGAGCCTGGCTCTGTTTTTACATAAATAGGTGGAAAACACTTTGCCTCTCTTTTGTAAAGAAAATGGGGGTTTTTGGCCACCACTGAAGGCAGGGCAAACAAAGCAGTTATGTTTGGTTATGTGTTTGTTGTGTTTGGGGGCGATTTAACCCAAATCTATCACAATGAGACGTGTGCTTGCTGTTTGTCTTTAAGCAGGAATTTCAGAGTTAAATGTATGCACACATCTGATCTGGGAGTCACTTTTGGGCTATGTGTCCCTGAGATTCAGTAAACTCACTGACCTCTTGGGGAAAGAAAAAAAGCCTGTGGGTGTGGATTTAATGGTGGAGCTTGATAAGAAAATTCATCCAAGATTCCATTTGAGGAAGGCCTGGGTGTGGCTGCTGGGGTGAGCTGCTGCATCCAACAGTGAGTGGCAATATTGTCCTGAGAACAGAACCTGAACAAAGGGTTTAAAGTAAAATATCAAAGAGTTCCTGGTTCAATGGGCACTGTCCCTTCTTGCTGTGTATAAGGTAGATCCTAAGGAAAATGAAGCATGTGGTGGTTTAATCTAAGCTGTGTCATCATGCAATGGAATACATTAAGGTGCCAAGTGAGATAATGAGCCAAATCTATTTTTAGCCCTAAAAGGAGACGAAGTAGCAAGTTTTAAATGGTTTTTCTCTGTATAGCTTTTAGGTCATGCTAGGAAATGCTGATGGTTTCTAGTGAATTCTCTGAAAGTCTGTTTGCACTGATCAATATAGCTGCCTTCTGAGATGAAGAATGACACTGATTTCATGTTTAAAAGGTAGGGCTGAAAAGTTCCATATCAGATTTAAGCATTCGTATAAGACTGAATATATGAAAATATTTTCAACCCAAGAAAGTATCTCCAAGACATCTTTAGTAGCTATAGAAGCACACAGGATGAGAGGGATGTATTTTTAACCAGCTCCCATACTGGTTGCCTCTGTAGAGGGCACTTTTTAGGATTCCTTTGGATTTAAAATATTGTGTGGTAGAATACAGTCAAACAGGGCTGGAATCTGCCTTGCTGTTTTGACTTAGTTAAAGAACATTTTTTTCTCATTTCTGACAAACCAAGCATCAAGAGGCTCAGTCTGGGAATAAATCCCAGGTGTGTGCCAGCTGATGGAGCTTCCCCTGGTCCTTACTCTTTCCAAATGAACCACCATCATGTTTGGGAGAGGGGGTGCTAAAAGAAAATATAATTGTATGCAATTATTTAAATTTATGTTGCTAAATAGTATCTCTTGTGTTAAAAGTAGGATTGTCTGCATGTCTTTTACTTTCAAATTTCATAGATGATGTATCTATGGCACTTTGTACTTCCTTACCTTAAAGCAGGCTCTGCATTCCTTCTGGAGCAGGGCTTTGGAGAGCGAGAAAGAAATGTGAGGCAAAGTCTTGTTTTTGTGTTGAAACACCAACACCAAAAGGAATGGAGCCTTGAAACAGAGGTAAATAGAAGCTGATGGAGGCAGGCACTAACTAATGTATTCCAAGTATACTGATTTGTAAATCCCTCTGAAACTGGAGTGAAACTGGAATGTAACTAAGCCTGGTTCTACCTCTGGGTACAAAGCACCTGGAAATTGTCCTCAAGTTTCCATTTACTTCTTCACATGATTCTGTGTCACAAACAAAACTGTTTGCAGGATCAGAATGACTGTTAGTAGAAACATGACTCTCCTTTTGTTTTGTTTATTTTCTCACTACAGCAGTCTTGTACTAAACAAGTTTTCAGCATTTTCCCAGAAAGTGCAATGATCTGATCTGTTTAGTTATCTCTCAGAGGATTTCTAGCCTTTTAGATTTACGATGAAAACTTACGATGAAATTTTTATACCTTAATAGCAGATATCTCTGCAATTGGCATCCATTCAGTTGCAGGAAAATACTTCTTCAAGTGAAATATCCACACAAGGAACACATAAAACACTTTTTTAAAAATTTTTATTTTGATGCATAGTCCACAGCCAAACCAACACATGTTCATTTGATCTGAATTTCCTTGATAATTTTTTCTAAAATGCAACTATATAAATGGTACGGATGATTTGCTTCATTTGCTTTCTGACAGTCAGCTGAATGCCTGTTGTATGAGCTGGTTATATAAAGAGAAATCCAAACTTGTGTTAGAGAGGAATGATCCTCTGAGGAGAGAGAAAAGAGGTGAGTCATGTCAGTGCTGTTTTTCTCACATCAGCAGAATATTAAACAGCCTCATCTTCCTTAATCTGAAGGCTACATGTGATCTCTGAGCACCACCGATGTGGGGGTTTTGTGTTGTTATTTAGAAAAATGAATTCAGGGTACGTTTGGATGGACAGTATCAGCTTTCATGTTCAAATTGTTTTGATGACCAAGGCACAAACAGCCTGGCTAGGAGCAGTTTTCTTAGATGCAGCAGCAGAAAGCATTTGTTCTTCTGCTTGTGAGTCTTAACCTAGTTTTTGAGATTTTTATGCCAGCTTGTTGTAGCTCAGCGTGCTCACCGTAACAGAGATGAGCATTCCCATGCTCAAAAAGCTCTTGTCTCTATTTACTTTGTTGGGCTTTTTTTCCCCTCAGATGCTTTCTTTGTAAAGAGGACACGGAGCCTATTTCGAGCCTCTGTTTGTCAAGACCATAAATACATGTCACCAAGAAGAGATAAAATATCATCCAGCAGTCACAGCTTTGAGTGCCCAGACCTGAAACACATCTTCTCCAAAGTACTACCACAGAAAGCAAATAAAGAATGAATCAGCATCAGGGGCTCGTTCATTGGGGGCCTCGTGTGCACACTGAGCATCTCTGATAGTCAGGAGCTATTCCAGCAATGGCCCAGCTGATTTTCACATTTGCTTTCCTTCACAGCTCCAGTGCTCGTTGCCATTTTACAGGTGAAGGAGCAGGGAAGGAAGAGGCCAGGAAAAACGTAAAGGAGGACCCTGAGCTCAACTCCCTGCCCTGACACACAGCTCTATTCACATCCTTCTATGCTGTGATGATAAGGAGGGGAACCTCTACTCTTATTTCAAATTATGCAGCTTATAATACTAACAGCCCCATGTGTGGGGAGTGAATTCCTATCTGCAAGTTGCCAAGGCCAGCAGAGAGCTCCAGGGATGTGGTCACTGAACACTGTAATTGTGCATGAGGAGCAAGGAAAAGGCAGCTCTGTGGGGATCACTGGAGGACTCCTGAGGTGCTGTGGAAGCCAGCAAGGGTCCAGGTGATGTGCCACATAAATGTGTTTGTGCCAGTTTGAAGGAATGAATCTCATTATCCTCTCTGGTTTTTTGTTCCCCTTAGACTGCAGGGAGTCTGAGGAGAAGGGATGTACATATAAATTCCATTGCAGGTCCACATCTCCCTGCCTCCCAAATTTTGGGGAATGAATATTCTTGTATATGGAATACCTTGGGTTTTTACAGGCCCTGTGTTATTAAGAAGGCACATGGCTGGAAGATCCTTATTCTCACTTCCATCCCCAAAGTATTCCATGGTCTCAAATACCCAAAACTACAAAAAACTGCAGCCTTTTTTGAAAAAAGCTTTTTTGGGGGGTAATTGAAACTATGCAAGCTCTATGAATGAATACAGGAAAACCCAATGAAGTGTTTCTTGTTACATTTATAACATCGGTCCAGCAGGTTCTAGAATTCAGGGTAGTAAAAATAGCTCCAAGAAACTGGTGTTGATTGTAAATGTAAAAGAATGCAGTGTAAGATGCCAGACTTTTTAAATAACTATTTGGAGCACTTAAATTCCATTTGGAAACAAATTACCTCTGAAAAAGAAAAACCTCTGATTTTCTTATGCTTTGCAAGTCTGTGTTTTAGAGGCAATGCAGCTCATTTTTGCCTCAGAGATAAGTTTGGATAACTTGTAGCCTGATCAGAGATGTCATTTCTTTTTATTATGTATTTCATTCAGACAGCACATTCTGATTCAGATCTCATCTTGTTGCCAAATCTGGAACAATTCTGATGTATAAATTTTTCAGATTAATTCCAACAGTGAAGATCATTCGGTTGTCAGCAGAAGTGGAAGGGAGAAAGTGGTGCTCTGTGCTAATTAGATGAGAGCTGACAAGTCTTTAATGTAGAGTTGCAGGACAAAATCCTGATTGCACTCATGTTAGTTTGTTTCAACATTTACTTCAATGGCATTTTGTTATTGTCACTCCATTTCTTGTGTAACACAGGACTTCACATGGTATTTCACACTCTGACCACAACGCACAAGAAATTCAGCTGTTGGAGAGTTAAAATACTTTAGGGGCCAGTGGCACATGAAACAAGTGGCTGTGCTTCCTTCAGGAGGTCACAGTTTGCAGTTCTTTGGGACCTGAAATCCAGTGAAGATCATAATAATCAGGATTTATGAGCATCTCTCAGAAGACACAACCTCAGTTGGGCTTCAAGCCATGGAAGGAAATATGGGAAATCTAGAGCTGATCAGCAGCTGAAGAGAAGAGAATGAAAGATCAAATTGCTTGGAACTCCCAATTAGCAAGGTCCGAGTCAGCAGAGCAGTTTCTGTTCTGAGACTGAAGCTGTGCACTGCGTGACAGCCCAGGGGCCATGGCCAGCACTTGCAGGTCTCACACTCTGGGAGCTGCAGTGAGAACTGATTTAAAGCTTGAGGTTTCAGCTTCCCTTGGGAGAAATGCTGTGGTGACTTTGCGCTACACGTTCATTCTTCTCTGAGTGCTCCTGTGGGTTGGGTTTGTGTCTGCCTGGATACACAAATCCTTGGGGTGGTTCTGTCTGTTCGACCTCCTGCTCACCAACTCCTGAAACAGGACTTGGGAAGGGAAACTGAACAGCTACCAATAAATTTCTGGAAGTTTTAGTTTAATTTTAAGGAAAACTAGGACTTCATACCATTCCTACACAGAAAAGTTACTGCTCCCTCAGAGCTGAAGGATTTATGCAGTTGTTTGCATCTTCTTTTAGGCAGAATGTGGATGTGCAGCGAGATCACTGCTGGGGAGGTTGTGCTTTGCTCTTTTGCAGATGCAGTGAGTCATCTGAGAAACCATTCCTCAGCAAAAACCCAGCTAACTTGGTTTAATTTTTAAACCATTCCTCAGCAAAAACCCAGCTAACTTGGTTTAATTTTTAAACCATTCCTCAGCAAAAACCCAGCTAACTTGGTTTAATTTTTAAACCATTCCTCAGCAAAAACCCAGCTAACTTGGTTTAATTTTTAAACCATTCCTCAGCAAAAACCCAGCTAACTTGGTTTAATTTTTAAACCATTCCTCAGCAAAAACCCAGCTAACTTGGTTTAATTTTTAAACCATTCCTCAGCAAAAACCCAGCTAACTTGGTTTAATTTTTAAACCATTCCTCAGCAAAAACCCAGCTAACTTGGTTTAATTTTTAAACCATTCCTCAGCAAAAACCCAGCTAACTTGGTTTAATTTTTAAACCATTCCTCAGCAAAAACCCAGCTAACTTGGTTTAATTTTTAAACCATTCCTCAGCAAAAACCCAGCTAACTTGGTTTAATTTTTAAACCATTCCTCAGCAAAAACCCAGCTAACTTGGTTTAATTTTTAAACCATTCCTCAGCAAAAACCCAGCTAACTTGGTTTAATTTTTAAACCATTCCTCAGCAAAAACCCAGCTAACTTGGTTTAATTTTTAAACCATTCCTCAGCAAAAACCCAGCTAACTTGGTTTAATTTTTAAACCGTTCCTCAGCAAAAACCCAGCTAACTTGGTTTACTTTTTAAGTGTTGTTTTTTTGGCCAGTTGTGGATGTTGCCACGGCAGCAGGAGATCCCAGGCCATCCCCTCCCCTCTGGGCTGCAGCTCCGTGTGCTGTTTTAATGCCATCTTGCTGTGAGCTTTGGAAGGTCAGGCTGCTCAGCAGCTCCATCCCAGCTCCCTTCATGGACAGAGGCAGTGATTGTTTTTCTAGGATCAGCCCTAACAGCCAACCTTTAACCTGCAGAGTTACCCCAGGACAGAATTAGATGGATCTTCTGTTCCATGACTTCACCTAAAGTGCAGACTTTGCCTGGCAAATTCTTCCAGTCAAGTCCAAAATCAGGTCCAAATCAGAGTCCCTTTGTTTCAGGTGCCCCTAACACGTACCTCTCATTGTTATACAAATGGATCCTTCTGGGGCTAGACATGAAAAAATGCATTGCAAAGGAACTCCCAACCTCAATTTAACATAACCTTTGAACCACACAGATACTTTAAACCCCTTTCTCCTACAAATTCATTCTGCAAGTTTTGAGGTTCACTTTCATTCTTCGAGTTTTGAGGTTCAGTTGCAGAACTAGATTTTTTTATTATTAACACATAGTGTAAAAATGTTTTATTCTAACCCAATACAGAGACTTGGAACACAAATTTTTGCTAAATCCGCAATTAATTACGTATGTGAATGACTGCTTTGAAATCTTGCTTGTCATTCATAAACCTGTGTGTTGTATGGAGATGGATGTTCATGCAGCTAAGGATTGTGTGACCCACCCGTGGTATTTATAATTGGGTAATTATACCCTTGCTTAATGAACTAGCAAACAGGGTTTTTTTGCTGATGTTGTTTTTTCCCCTCTCCTAGAAAGTAGAAATAAATCCAATTAGATCAGTCAGGGAAGATGCCAGTAGGTTTGCTTCTTCCAAATCATTCCATAGTCATGAATTATTTTAACATTTAGTTTTCTTTCTCCCTTGGCTTCGTGGCTGTTACAGAAATTCTGTTTATTAACGCATTATGAACTGAAGCTGTCAAAAGCAATCTCTCTGTTTGTGAGGATGTTCTGTATGTGCATCTGAATGGTACAGTATGTACTGCTGAAATTTTCATGTGGGCTCTGACCGGATTTCCTGAGTGGAAGATCAGCTGACACCACAGGAATGTCACAGCCTGTGCATTCTACCCAGGGCAAGTGTCATCTACATGGTGTTCACAGAGATATTTCCAGTTCTGGAAAATGCACTTCCTGGGACCAGATTTGGCTCCATTTTCCGTTACTCTTGGGTTTTAACCTGCATTTTCCTATCCAGGGCAATGAGGAGCTCTGCTTAAGACCATAGGGAACTCTATTTAATTATAATTGGCAGCCTGCAATCCTTTGTGCTGTCAAGGAAATCCTGGAGCTAATGGATGGTACTGCAAAGCCCTGGTAGAGGTTTTACACTCAGCGATTTGTTCTTTATTTAGCTGAGTAAATGTCTGATGGAGCTGAGAGAATCCACTGAAGAAACGTTGTTGGACAGAGGAAATTCTTGGTGTACTTACCCTAGCAATTAATTTATTATCTTAAAGGGTAATTTTGCCATCTAGCCTTTACTTCTGCATCTGAAGTAACAAATACCAATGGATCATTTCATTAGTAGTAAGACAATTTAAAAGAGCAGAGTAACCTGGCAGTGGTTATGAAATGTGTCACTTATTGTGGGTAGAACATAATTGTCTCTGCTCAGATGGTTTTATACCAGCACTGATGGCCTCAGGCATGGTTTATGAATTGTGTTTTAAGCACAGTGAGAGAGTTTTAATAGCCCAAAATAAGCACCCATTTTGCAATGTGGCTGTCTCAGCTGCCAAGTCCAGATAGAGCAGAAAGGGAACGGTTTTCCCTTCACCATTTATAGGATGAGGAAGAAATCTGGCACAGCTGGAGTTTGTTAAAGAGTTGGAAGGTGCCACTTTTTGATACCGACTTGTGAGATACCTCATACACTTCATCATCATCAAATGTGTTAAATTTATTCCATGTCATTTCAGGCACATCAATATTTGCAGTCCTGTTGTGGAATTGAGTCCTTAGGGAGGAACAAGCCCTGGGCAGTGCAGAGGGCTGATGCAAACACAGTGCCTGCTCTCTCCCTGTCAGGCAGTCGTGGCTGACTACAGGGGCAACCGAATATTTTGATAATTCTGTGTATTTTTAAACTCAACAGTGCAGCCTGCAGAGGTTTTTTGACTGGCAGCCGCTAGAGAGCGCTACGGGATTGTCTCTTTTCCAAAGCAGGGTGTGGTGAACTACAATGTGAAAGGCTTTTTACACATTTCTGAAGAGTCCTATTGTGTTCTGGACAAAATAGAGGATATTAAACCAAGATTTTAGCACCTCTGGCATTTTGCTTTACACAATTATTATTCATGGTGACTTCTCTCATCAACATGTAATTCTCACTCAGTAGAGTTTCTCTGGGGTCTGTAATGTAGCCAGGAAAAGTCCCCTATGGTAATTAATGTATGGGCTATTTTTACTGTAAGGCTGAATGATGATGCTTTGCTGCCTGCTGCACAGATAACCTTGGGGAATCTGGTTCTGCTTTACCTTATCCTCAGAAAAACTTCTGCCTCAAATCATTCTGTTTCAGCAAACAATGAATGGAGTGGATCTATGTAAAATACATAAACTCAGAGAAATAGTGATTTAAAGGGAGAATGCTGCGTGAATGAATCTGTCTCTTCCTGATCCCAGTATTTGGTGTTTCCTTATCTGATTGACGCTGTGGTTTTTTTACATCTCATGGCCTATCTTTCATGTTCCCCCAGAAAAAAAAAAAATTGCATTCCTTTCTTTTGAAGTACCTGTGCCTTGAGATTTTTTTTTCTCTTTTCATACATCCTTCTGAAATCAGCTGGACCTTTAATGTTTCCACTTTGTCCTTTTAAAGCTCCTGTGTGCTTTTTGGGAGGACTTTCTCATTGAAAACATTGGTGTCTTTCAGCTTAGTTCATGAGCAGAAGGTTGTAGCTTAAAACTTGGCAGTGCCTGTGCGAGAAAACACATTCTCAGAAGATAATGAGCAAAGAGCAAAGTTTTCCTCCCCAGGTCTGCAGCTCTGCTTCCAGTGAGTGGTGAGTGCAGCTCTGGTCAGCAAAGGGATTGTCACAGAATGGTGTTTCCCTCCTTCAGAAATTGGTGCTGAGGGGCAGAGCCACTTGTTCTACTGAAGTGAAATTTTTCTGTCAGCATTATCGAGTCTGAGCAGCTGGAGGGGAATTAACTGGATTCTGGAGAGATTAAATGTTGGGGCCAGCTGTGTAAATGGAATATGTGGTGATGTGAAAGACCCCTCTCATGACAATGGTATTCATCACATCATCCTAAATAGACCAGACTAGAAAAAAACCTCCCCTGAGCTGCAGATCCCAAAATTAGTTTGCCAATCTGTTTATGTCAGTGTTAAACTTGAAATCCTAATTAGCAGGATTGGTTTGAAGTACTTGGTGACAAAGCCCACATTGCTGCTCTGACAGCTGAACCAAAATGCTTTAAATAATAACTCACAGGTGTCCCTGTACTTTTGTTGGGTTTGTTTGGTTTTTTTTTTTTTAGTTCTTCTTCACAAATAATGAGGAAACATCATAAGAGACACTCCAATTCTTTTTACCTTTCCAGTACCAGAATGCTCAGCTGGGAAGTGATTTGACCATATGGAAAGTGTTACTGGCTTTAAATCAAGTGATGAAATGTAAAAGTTACTCAAACAATTTGTTTAAGCAACTTAGAATAAACAACATTCAGGATATGGGATTTTTTTAATTCTGACATCTACTTTTTAGGAATATTTGGGGCTTTCTAGGAGTTTTCCTGGACATCCTGGATCAAGACCCTTCCCTGGAATACCTAGATTCAGATCTCTGTTATGATTTACTGTACTGAGAAATTTTCAAATAATTTCCTATCACTTTTAGGGAATTAATTGATCTAAATATTTTCTAGTTTTCCTGGGCTTTGCAGGTATTCCTGAATGTGTGATCTTTCCAGGAATTCCTGGACAGAGACCTTTTCTACAGTTTCTAGACCTACAACCTTTCTTGGCATTTTCTCACTTTTTATAGGGATTTCTGGATCTAGAACCTGAAGTACTTTCTGTGCTGTTTTAAGAATTTCCCTTTCTAGGTTTAGACCCTTCTTAGGAATTTTCCTGGGATTTCTAGGAAATCTTGGATCTAGAGTCTTTCCAGGAATTGCCTTCAAAAGTCTTTACAGGAACTGCAGTAGTTCCTCACATCCCACATTCCCTGATTTTGTTTCAAGATCTAGAAATAGTTGTTACCATTTTTTGCTGCCAGAGATAAGCATCAGTCCTATGCAGGGCTGAGGAGTTGGAGGCATCCTGCAAAGAAGCTGTTTGAATTCCTGGGTTAAAATCAGTTACCACAAAAGTGACTTTTTTCTTTCTCAAAACGCCCTACTGAACCACTGCCCCAGGAGTGAGGATAAAACAACTTGGAGTGCAATCTACATTCCCTCCATTCTCTGATTCCCATGTCCCTCTCACAAAGTCAAAAATGCCTGACAGGACCTTGTTAATTAATACATTAACTCCTCATAGCATCCTCCATGCAAAGGCAAGTCATAAAATGTTTACTCTTCTCCTTCTGCCAAATGCTCGGAGCCAAAACTTTAATTGGACTTGAAAAATATGCTTATATATTTTCCTTTAGGGCACTGGAGTTTTAAACTGCTGTCTGGCTGTTGGCCTCAATCCTGAGTTAACTTTTGTGGGCTAACTCAGAGTAAATCCAGTCTTCCCAGAATGATCTGTTGCAGAGGTGATTTTGTTTTTCTGAGAAGGAGAAACACAGGGACAGTGTGGTGGCATCTGATCAAGGCACTTTGATCTGTCAGAGCTACCTGAAAATTTCTAATCTTGCTGGCTTTCTTTCAGCACAAAAAAAAAAAAAAAAAAAGAAAAAAAAAAAGGGAGATTTCATAAATATGTAGATGCTTCCTTGCAGGTCTCCTCCTGAGCAAGGATCTCCAGCTACACGTGTTCTGCACCAGGAGGTGCCCAGTAAAAAAGGCACTGAGCTGCTCTAAAGTGACACTTCAAATGGTGTTTATTAGAGATGACACTATAAGGAAAGAGTACTACAGACTGTCTTATGTCCCAGTAGAGATACGAACTGGGGCTTGAATTTTTGTGGATTCAGTAACAAAAATAAAAGTTGTAGTTTCTCCATTCCCTTCCTTCCTTTTCAGATCCCTTTATTTTGCATTAGTTTGGGAAAACGAGCCAAAGCACCCATTTCTGTACCATCACTGAAATGAAGCAGGTGTGGAACCATTTGTTATTTTGTCACTCTTGGAATAGAACTGTATTTTTGGGAGTGACAGCAGAGAGAACAGTCTGCATGAGCCAGTTGTTAAAGCTTCATCCCGTTGTGAGTTCAGTTTAAGACTTGTGCATTTTTTAGTCCTAATGTTGTGGAACTTACCTGGCTCTCCACTAAGCATGAATCATTCTCCTTGATTAATCCTGATAATAAAATTACATATTAGAAGCCCTGTAGGATGAGAAATAATTACTGAGGCACTGTAGGAAGGAGGGAGTCAGCTGCCTTTGTGGAGTATCCTTTAGAAACTCCAAAATGCCTCTTTCATAATCATTGCACAATGTGAGTTGCCAAAAAGCAGCATTTGAGAAGAGCTTGAACTGCAAAACTGGCATGACAAGTTAGAGGAACCACTTTTCTGTGCCTCCTGGTGTAATGTTACACTGAATGGCTGCTGTGTCAAGAGAATTACTACAGTCAGAAACATGAAGAATTTAAAATTAAGAACTAAATGACACTGACTTTATAATGCCTGCAAATGGTGTTACTCAAAGTGGCTGGCTTTCATCAAAACTGGAGTTAATTTGGTCAAATTACCAACACATTTCTTTTCACTGCTTCTTTCAAGGCAGCTTAATTATAACCTTAAAATAACATCTTCACTGGTTAAAAAAAAAAGCCCCAAGACATGGGTCAGCAATCTATTCCCCTTAGCTCAGATATCTTATTTAATTTTTTATATTTCTTTTCCCCCAGGAAAAGCATGTTTGCTGAAATGGATTTTTCAAATGGGTGCTTCATATAACTGAGCTTCTTGCAACTTCTTTAGGTAGGTTAAGATATAAAAGTTACAGTACATTTAAAAAATTGTGGGGTTTTTTTTCCCCCTGTTTTTTCATCTAGTTTTCTCATTTACCTGTTGCAGTCAGGCAATATCTACCAGCAAGCTGGCAATTAAGATTTTTAGAACTCTCTTCCTTGCTTTACATGAGCTGTTTGGACACGTCCTGAAGTAAACAAGTAAAACTAAAAGGCCGAGCAAAACCTTTACCAGAAAGGCTGCAGAAAGATATCTGCCCATATGTATTATAAAGGGTGGAAATATTAAAACTGCATAGTCCTCTCCTCTTTTTGATGTGGAATTTTTAACCCAACACTAATGGTGCTGGGAATTCCATGCTGCAGCTGACTGGAGCTGATCAGTCCAGCTGTTACCCTCAGCTCTGCAGTGTCTGCTATAGCACCACTTTCCTTGCAAATACTGAATTTTTCATCTTCAAAGCTGACACAAATGGTTTCCATAATGCACTTGGGAAAATAATCTTTGGGACAGAGTTTTTTACTTAGGAGTGGCCAGTGGCTACATTTACTTTTCCCAGTACCTGGAACAAGGGTTTTGCTGTGAGTTGCACTTCTCTCTCGGGTGTGGGGTGCCTGAACACCAAAGGAATAAAAACTGTGCTCTGGGAAACCCATGCCAGGGCCTCACCATCCTCAGAGCAAGGAATTCCTTCCCCATATCACATCCAACCCTGCCCTCTGGGCAGTGGGAAGCCATTCCCTGTGCCCTGTTCCTCCATCCCTTGTCCCAAGAACATCTCCAGTTCTCCTGGAGCCCCTTTCGGTACTGGAAGGGGCTCTGAGATCTCCCTGGAGCCTTCTCCAGGATGGACACCCCCAGCTCTCCCAGCCTGGCTCCATAGTGGATGCACAGATCTGTCCTGGCTTTGTCACTGAGCTGGGATAACTCCCTTTGATCAGGGATACCTAAACAAGTTATTTCAGGGCATAAATATTTCAAACCATTGTGTGAAATTGAAATGCTTCAGCTTCTCTGCAAGGTTGCCAAACAGACCTTCTTACCCCAGGACAAGATAATCCACCTCCCATTCACCTCCTGAGATAAGACAAGAATTTATCCCCTTTTGAAATAACTATTGTTAAGATAAGGATGTGCATGCATCTATTTCGCATGGAATAACTGGAGCTCTTCAGGTTTATCCCCTTGCTTGCCCTGCAGAAACTTCTTTGCGTATTCCAATCCTCTGCATCTCTTTTGTGGGCATGAAGAAGAAATGATGTTTTTAATAGTTCTGTTGAGTAGTGTAAGATCTCCAGATAAAAGTGTAATACTTCCTTTTTTACATCTGATACAAATGATTCGACCAAGGATTAGGAATCAGAACAGCACAGTAGGTTGGTTTATTTATATGCTTGTGGGTTTATTAACTAAGGCTGTGGGAATAACTTTATTTTTCTGGTCCTTCAGTTGAATGGGAATATCAGAAATCAAAACTACCCTGTTTCCAGTCTTCTCACAATAAAGGACCTTATATTTTTTTTCTATAAATTGCTGGACAAATTAACTTCTGAAGGTAATTTTTCTAAAAACTAGTTTCAATAGCACTTCAAAAAATATTTTTTCCATCACATAATTTCCTCAAATGAGTGCAGATGCTTCAATAATTCAGTGAACTGAACTTCATTACCTCATTCTGTTCTATTTCAGAAGGTGAAGATTAGCTCTTTTGGCTGAAACTAGGTGTTAATTGATGTAGCAGTGTCATGGAACTGCACCTTCAGCTTCTCCATTCGAGAGAAAAGATGCATTAGTTAAAATCTGAGATTCCTTTTATGAAGCATATTTGTAGACTGAATACTTTCTGCTCATTCTAACCCAGGCACAGACATTTTAGAGATCAGTACAGATGTCAACTGTGACCTGAGCATTTGAGGTTCAAATTCTGTATGAAACCTGAATATTAAAGGCTTTGTATAGAATTTGGTTCTTATTTCTCCAACTGCTGAAATGCCAGGCAGGCATGCAAAACATCCTGGTGCAGGAATTGGTGCAGCCACATCCCTCCAGCAACCTCCATGCTTTATTGATATTTGCTTTATTCATGTTCTCAGAGAGCCTTTGTTAGTTTGGTGCTGCCATTTGGGTGAATTTCTAGAGAAAATGTTAATGAAAGATCCCAGAAATCACCCTTGTTTCTGTCAATGCCCTTCATTGTGCCTTGCCTGGAGCCTGGCAGGGCTCTACAGCCTTGAGGTCTGAGGGTTAGGAAGAGCAGGAACATTCCCATGTCTGCTCCATGGAAATGTGTCTTTTGAGCACAAATTCCATGCCTGGAACTTCCAAAATTTGCTGCTACATTAAAATATCCTTCTGCACCAAGTATACATTATGCAGATATGTAAATGAAGATAAAATGTAAAGTAATCTGGTAAGGCTTGGATACCACAGAAATTCTGCATAGTCCCACCAGCACCAAGTTATCTTTTCCTCTGGGTGAAGTAATGTGTCCTGGTTTCTAGCTAATCATTTTTAATCCTTTCAGTCTATGTAGAAAAGGAGGAAGATATATTTTCAGCAGGGTAAAGCTGTTAACCAGCTTGGATTTCATGTTACACCTGACCACTGATTGCTTGGCCTAACATGTCTTAGCCTGCTGGGTCCACACAACTTTCTTCCTCTTCCCTGCATTTTCCAGGGAGAAGAAGGTTGTGTTCTGGAGGACACCAGTGGCAGAACCTGGACTGTGTTCTGAACTGATCTTAATTGGTTCTTTTCAGCAAAAGGGAGAAGCTGCAAAGCAGAAAATCAGCAGAAACTTCTAAGATGTTTCTACCAGCATAAATCTTCCTTGATTGCCTGGCTCGGTTTTAAAGACATGTAAATTTTCAGCTTACCCAGGGATCTCACAGAAAACCTAGTTCCTGCAGTTTCTTTTTTCTCCCAGGTTTTTCATCCACATCCTATGTACAGAGCAGATTTTTTTATATCCTTCAAGAGTGTCATGGACAAACAGTGGCCTTGTTGTTTGTGCTCATTCTAGTGGAGCAGCAAGAAAACAATTTCACCTGTGCGGGCAAAAGTGAATTCTGCATTCCAAAGCCTGAGGGCACAACTAATTACCCTAGAAAGTGGGACTTGCTGGGGCAGCCTGAGGCAATTGGGGTGCTGAAAGAAATTGGGGGAAAAAAAGATGTTTCTTCTCTTTTTTTCCTCCTCCTGGCCACTGCCCCCAGTATTCTCAGAGCCCCTCCTCAGGGACAAAAGCTGTTCAGGTTCTGCAGGAATCTGGCCCAAGGGAAGTGGGACAGTCCCTTCCAGGGCTTGTTTTGGTGTCTAAAGCAGCAGATACTTCTCCTCTACTGAGAGCCCTTCCTGGCAAGAGGATTGTACACACATTGTAAATGGTGAGGGGCTGGCAAACCTGTGGCAGAGAACCAAGCTGGCAGGGACAGGTTTGGCTGAGCCTGCCTTCTTGAGGCAGGGAAGGGGAGAACAAGCAGTTTCTCTGTTGCAATCTTACAGCAGTGATTCCACACTGAGCTGGAAACTGTTGTCACAGTGGAAATGGTTTGGGGTGATCCTTGTGAAAGCAGAAGCATGAATGCCATCATTCCATCTAAAAGCTTCACCAAATGCTGAAAGTTCTGAAATCAAACTTAAGGCAATGACACGTTATCTGTCACTGGGATTTTAAATGAGGATCCATCCCAGTGCTTTGTAACTCCACTGTGCGTGGGACCAGCTGTGTTTCTTCCCGTGAGCAGCTCAGTGATTTGGTTCCAGTGGCACCCAGAGCCAGCAATGAAGCCTTCACCCCAAGCCCCTGGGCACTCGATACACGTATGAAACACGGGAGGAGGAAATGAGTGTCCTGCAAAGCCAGCTTGGAAACACATTGGGAGGGAGCTCTGAAAGAGCTGATGGCAAGCCTGAAACAAGCACCTACCTGATCAGGAGAGATGACTCTGCTGGCACCAGGGATGGCTGGTGCCTGCCATCGAGCATTCCCCTACAGCTTAGCTCAGGGTGAGGTGTTGTGAGGCCCAGCTAAGCTCCACACAAAGCTTGGGAAACATTCTGAGGTACAGTTTTGGGTTGGTTTTTTTTTCAATATGTTTTCACTTCATTGTGGTTGATGTTTTTGCGTTCATGTTTGATTCTCTGCATGATTAAGCACCTAAATGCTTGCTGTCTTTGTGGGTTGTTTGTTCTATTTGAAGTTTATTTTGTTTGTTTGGGTTTGGTTTCCATTTGTACCAAGTGAAAACTAATGATTATATGCTTGTAAATAACTGGGGCAAGATTCAAAACCAAAGACAGAGGGTTTTTCTTTCTGCTTCTATGTGTCTAGCTCCTTTAGGAAACCTGATTTTTTTAATTATAAGTTTTCAGCACTTTTTTGTAGTTTTGAAGCTTTAACTTGGTAAAGTCGACTGCCCAGAAGTCAACACACCTATGCAGAAGCACAGTTTGGCAGAATCTGAAATTTCTGGTTACTGTTAAAAGGTGTATCTTTGCCAAAGAAACTGTGGGAATTTCTGTTAAAAGAAAAAAATGGGGTATTTGGGTTTTTTTTTATTTAATCCAGTCTTATTATATTCATTTCTGTCTACATTATCAAGTCTTCATTGCTATGACTGAGACAGCAGCAGAAATTATGCCTAAATTGGATTGTCTTTTGTGGCCAACTAATACTTAAATCTCCTGCAGCCTGTGCTGCTAATAAGCAATGGAAGTAATTAGTAAATTTGAAAGAAATACACTAATTTGGAAAATGTTTGAAAATGTCTCCAGTGTAGTGGAGGTACAAACCAGAAAGGGGTTATTGGTCTAGACAACATAACCATGGCATTTCATTTTGCTCCACAAACTGTTTAGATTACTGTCTGAGGAGGGCTTCTGTTCATCACTTTTTAATGTGATTTTACTGTACAGCAAAATTGGCATTTTAGCTTGGTTTGTAAATCACTATTGTCAAGGTTATGAACTTGGTCACCACCCTTAGCTTAGATGGGAATTTTTTAGAAGAAATGTTTATCAAAGTCCTTCCTTCCCTTGGTGTCTGGAACTATTTGATATAAGCAGAATTTTTCCTTCTCTATATTCCTTCTTTAAGTCATATTTTCTGGCTTGTTCCATGAGATTCCCTTACCTAACTGGTGGTCTAGTTCTTCACAGTTCTCATCTGGCTCTATATGTTCTTCTTAAAACAATAAAATTCTCACTGTGAAAAACTTTCTGTTTGAAGTGGGATGGCAGCATTCCTTTTTAATGTCTGCTCTCTGTGTTCCAATGTGGCTCGCCTCTGGCTGGAGTTCTTGCATGTCTCCAAGGATATTACTAATCCACTTTGGAAGAGAATGGAAAATCTGTTTTACAAAGGTTTTAAGTCTTTTAAACTGCTTTTGTTTCAAAATGAGTTCACTCCTTCCAAATTTAAATTCTTTTCTTGAAAGAAAATATTTTTATTTTTCTATCTTATAGGAAAAAGCTACAGAATGAAATCCGTATCAAGATTAATGGTGATGTTCTTAATTATTTTTGAATAAAATAAGAATTTTCTTTTATAGTCCTGGAATTAGTAGTAGGATTACTTTCTCCCCACTTGGAAAAGAGAGATGAGAGAAGTCAGTAACATTTGCCTATTACTTTAAATATAGCAAAATTACAGGAGTGACTAAAGAATTAGTCCAAGTGGGTTGTTTAATCTTGCTTTGGTTACCCAACCCTTTTTCTCATTTATTATCCAGTTATATACTTGTGATGTTATTCTACTTTATTCCAACCCACTCTGAGACACTTCATTGCATCTTTTTTTCAAAACACAACATTTTTCATGTGTGCTTCAATGTGACTAAATATTTTAGCTTTTTTTTTTTTTTGCTTGGTTGAGAAACACTCTTCTCTTTTTTGTCCATTTTTTTTCTGGTTATGAAAGCCCTACAGATTGGATCTTAACCCTCAAGGAAAATATTCCAGATACTTCCTCCCAGGTATACCTGTCATTGGTTCAGCTGCTTTATCTTAGAAATAAATGCCTTGGAGGAGAAAAAAATGCATCAAAATGACTGTTGGATTTTGACACTGCAGTGAGCTGTATTGACTAATGATCCATCCCCAAATGTGTGGTGGGAATCTGCTCTTTCAGCCTTGGAACATGAAACTTGCTTGATTTTGAGGCAATTGCTGCATATTCTTATGTAAATACATATAAGTGCACTGACAAATATTTCTTTTTCATAGTATCAGTAGTAAAATTTTTCAAAAGAATGTTCCCTCTACTCTTTTAGGTAGCGATGGAGATCTCTTTATTTACAGTATCTTTCATTGATTGGTTTTAATTACTTTTTGAGATTATTTCCATGAATCCCGGAGGTTCAGATCTTTGCAGACTCCCCCAGGAGGCTCTGTTTGTGCTTTCCTACTCCTCCCACCTCACAGGCAAGTCAGGGGAAGAGGGCACATGGCATGCCCCAGTTCTTGGATTTTCTTCCCTCTGGTTTGTAGAAGGAAGAAAATAAATCAGGATTCCCATGACTTGATGTGATGCTGGATCTCTACATGAATGAGAAAGCTGCTGAAAAGAGAGCACTGAAATCCTGGCCCTGCTGGAGCCACTGCCTAAAGTTCCTCCCGATTCTCAGGTGGCAAAGGTTTCCCTGTGTCTGGAGGGAACACTTTGCATGTTACGTGTTCTGCAGTGTTCGCTCTTTGTAGCTGAGTCCGGACATGTTGGCTGTCCCTAATTAAAGTAAGCTAGGAAATTTAAGCAGCTGGGCTTAAAAGATAGCCTTTAAATGTGTGTTGTATTCATATAGCAAATCTCCTGTGATGCTTATTTAGATATTTGCAAAGAGTGATGCTGTCTGAAATCATTTAAAGAATATATTCTCCTCTTAAGACCCCAGACCTTCTTGTCTTTTTTTTTTTTTTTTTTGACAAAATGAAATCAATATTACATACTTTTCCATAAAGAAAACCTCTATCTCTTATCCTTTCTAATTTATCATCTTACCAGAGGAATGACATAAGATAGAAAAACTTCTGGAGAGAATGGGCAGAGCATGTGGGGTAAGAAACTATTGCCTATGTAAGAGAAAAAATATTTTTCTCTGTGTGAGACAACAATAGTAGTTCTGTGCTTTTGCCTGAGTGGCAGAAGGTGACAGTGAGAGATGAATATTGTTCAAGTGATAATGGAACTTCCTTTTAGCCAAAGAGGTAAGGAGGGCAATGGGTAAATGCATGTTTTTTTCAGGAAAAACACACAGAATCTTTTAGATAGTCATAGTGACAATGGGGAAATAATCTAAAATATTTGGTTAGAAAAAATTATAAAGATGGCAATAGCATTATTTTTCACTTTTGAACGTGTGCTATTCTACAGCACAGAAAGCAATTAATATTTCATAACAGTGTGAAATTGTATCATGCAGGTGTCATCAAATGCAATAATTAAACCTCAGCAGAGTGGTTCAAACATGCTGTTACTGGTGTGACCAGTTAGTGCTGGGAGAGATGGGGGAGAGAGGCTGATGGGGGAGCCCGTAGGCAACCAGGCTTAAAAGACCAATGTCAGCAACATCTTAACGAGCTGAGGAAAGGCTTTGTGCCCAACATGCTGCTTCTTGTGCTTTAATAACTGCTCATTCCTGATACTGCTCCCTTTGACAACCAAGCCTGTATAAAGGTGATAAAAACATGAACTGTGAGTAACATACCTGAGCCACAGTTTGGGAGGCTTTTCCTCTTGTTTTAAGAGGCTGGTGATAAAATCATAGTGAGCTAAGGAGGACTGGGATGGACCCCTTGTGCAAGAATGTTGGTTTTATAATGAACAGTTCCACATGCATTCCTCTCTTGTAGGGAGCATCCAAGAACAGTTATTCAACTCAAAAGATGAAAAAGCCAAGTTTTGTTCTCTCTGGTTTTGTCAGAATCTGTTTATCTGAAAATCAGTGACAACATTTATTTGTAATAAGTGAGTGTGTGTGACTGCTGGGCCACAATTGTGGACTTGGGATTCAGGAGACAGGCAAAGGTGATATTTGAACACTTGAAGATTCAAATTGATATTGGATATCAGGAGCTCACCTTAAGAATTTCTCAACAATCACCCCTAGGTATGAAGGACTGAACTGTAGTACTCTTTAAAGACTTCATTTTGTTTTTGTTGTGCACAATCTTCCAGAATGACCATTTAAATCAAGTCTTAGTAATTTGGCTGGAGAGTGGGAAAATAAAAGCAAAGAAACACCCTCAAAACAAGCAAACAAAAAATCTAAAAATTAAGAGGCTGGTGAGTAGAGGATGGTAAACCAAAAAAAGATTGCTTCTGAATTGGCAAGGGAATTTATATGTTATGCCAGGTATCTTCTCTTGTGAGATGAGTTTAGATTTGGAGAGCAGAAGATGAGAGCCTTAGGACAGACTGTGGAATATGGAGAGCAAGGCAGCTGGGAATTTGGAGGGTTCCTGTTCCAAGTGGAAGGTGTTGTCTCTAAAATGCAAGTGAAGCCTCATAGGTGAGGGAGGCAGCAAACATCAGACAGAGCACAGCACTCAAAACTGGCAAAATTCGAGAACAGGGTCAGGGTGGGCTCCACTGGGAAACTCCTCTGAGCCTCTGCAGAGTTGCTGTTCCCATTTGTGAGAAGGTGCCATCGTCTGTTTTGTGACACTCGGAGAAAATACTTCCTGCCTGTGAGTAACACATGGATTTAGATTTGTAATGTGTGAGTGTGTCAGTGCTGTTTCTTTGGAAAATACCAGGGCCAGTTGAGTTCTCACTGGGAATCTAGTTCAGGGGGAGCTGATGTGAAACTGCAGAAACTTTTCTGTGGGAGAGTTAGAGGCAAAGATACTGGTGATACAGCAGGGTTGTGATATTCTGAGTTGGTAGCTTGGAAATGTTTAAATCAAAGACTGGGGTTTTATTTGAAAAACACTGTCTTGGTGAAGCAAAAATTGTACCAATTCCAGCACACTTTCTGAGAGATTCGTGACTGATCATTAGTGAAACCTCCCTGGCTGGCTCACAGCGTGCTGAAAATCATGGATTTTCAGTATTTGTGGCTTCTTGGCCAGAATAGTGTAGCTATTCCATAATCCTGCTTCTGAAATAGAAATGAAAGAGCAAATAACCCATCATAAGTGAAGGCCCCGCTGATGCCCTGCCAGGCATTCCAAGGACTGATAATTTTTCTGAGCCTGGCACCTTTAGGATGGGGATGTTGGAGTTTTGTGCTCCCTGATAGCACTTGCCCTACCTTTAAGAGGACTTTATGGAATGCCCTTATCTTTTCTGGAGCAGCTGAGGCTGTTGCCAGAATTAGGACTGGCACGTGCTGTTGCTTGNTTTGTTTGAGGTTTTTTTTTTAACTGAATGTGCATGTGTGGGGTGTCCTGACTCAGAGAGGGACAATGCTGCTAATGCAAATTTCTTTCATAATGGAAGTTACAAGTTTACTCAACATTCCTGGCTATTACAATAGAATTGTGCATCTAAAGTTGATGGGGTTTCTTCAAGCCACCAGACAACCAATGCTGCCTTCTAGTGCTTATTTATTCTGTAATAATGTAAGGACAAGTGCAAAAATATTGCTAAACACATCCCAGTAGAACCTGCTGTTTGTCATGGCAGAACCTGGTACACTCTTTGCTGGGATTACTGCTGCTTCACCAGAACAGTTTGTGCTCTTACCTGTTTTATAATTATGTTGTTTTCCAGCTGCTGCTTTTGACTTGTTTAAAATATCTGCTCAATCATCTGCAACACTGCTCCTTTTATAAAAGCAGCAAAACCCTATGAGCTGTTCTTTGGATGGAATTGGTTCTGTTACATGTGTGGCTGACAGGCTGAGACCTCGTGCTGTGATATTTAAATAAACATCTTTGCCTTGCATCAGTTTCTCATAAATCCTACCATTACATAACTACATGTTTTACTTGGGACAGTGATATCTTGGTAAGTGATGTTGTCTTAGTTGATTTTTTGTGGCACAGTCACAGGATCTAAATATGCAAACAAAGAGGGTTTTTGCATTCAGGTCCCATAGAACTGAAATACAGGAGGGTCAACTTTAAATATTGAAATTGAGCAATCCTTTTCCTATTGTTGTATACAACTGAGTTAGGTTTCACCCATTTGTTTGGCCTGTCTGGAGGTTTTTGCTAAGTGAGAGATGGCAGTGGCTTTGTGAAGTGCATCTCAGTGTTCTTTTCTATGCTGTTCCATTACTTCCATCTGGGCAGTAAGAAAGCAGTCCCAGGAATAAACTGACACATTTAACGACTCTCTCAAAGCATGGGACACTTGGCCGTATTTATATATCCTGCAGAACAATTATCTGGAAAAGTTTATCTGTGAAGCTGAGCTAAAAGGGTTTTTTTAATATGAATTTTTGTTTTGTTTTAGTCCTTTGGTTGTGACAGATGGTACAGAGGGTTTCCAAAGTGCTCCACCATGGTGCTAAATTACCATGTTAGTGTCACGTCCCAGGATGGAGTAACATTTGTATTAGCAGTGCTTTTAGCAGTGTTTTTGGCACAGTAAGCATCCAAATCTTACTGATTTCCTGTGTTACATACCAGCAATAACCCTTTATGTTCTGCTTACCTAACCACAACTACTTACCTCATGCAGAGAAAACACTTTCGTTAGGAACTAAAGTGTAATGAAAATAAACCTGTTAAACTAATGAGCTTTGTGCAGCTCAGTCTCAGCAAGTCGTTGACCTGATGAATGTAAACATTGTAAATGGACTGATGAGTAATGAGTTTGGCTTTTGGACACATTAAGAGTTTGTGTAGAAAACAGTGACACGTTAGCACGTTAATAAAAAAAACCCTCTAAATTTGGTCTCAGAAATTGAGCTTAGGTCAATTTTAATTATGAAGAACTCTAGCACATTGATGTCTCTGCTCTCTTGTAGTGCCTTTCTCTACTTATGCATTGTGCCCTTTTGCCCTGAAAACTCACATGGAAGAGTAAAGAAAGTAAATGTTCTGCAGGTTTTCTATATGTAATTGCAATCCAGTTTTTCCATTGTTAGTGCAAAAGAAAAGAGGGGAGTGAATCCAGAGCACAATCTGCATGCCTGATGTTTGCAATAGCTCTCTTGTCCTGGTGATAAGAAATGGAATATACTCTTCTCTCCATGCCCAAATTATAAATTGCTGTTTGCACATGGCCAAGAGCATCAGTGTTTGTCTATCCTGGCAGAATCTGTTGTGCTGAAGCAATGCTGTCACTTCTACACAAAACTTCAAGAAAGAACATCCTCCATCCCTAAAATGACAAAAAGCCAATGCTTTGAAAAAATACTATCAGTTATGTAAAGGAAAGGTTAAGAGGCGACCTGTCATTTCTTATTTTGAAAATACACTGTGTTTTGAAAGAATTTTGGTGATTATTTACCTATAAAGAAGTATGCTTGGTCAGTCTAAGTTCACATACAGTGAAGGCTTCTGTGTTTTAATTGGCTCTCATTAGTGCTCTGAAACGTAAAAGCAGCAATGTTATGATTGCGTTTCAAGGATCTCTTGTATATATTTTTTTAATTTAAATCTAATCTCTCTTTAGAAATCACAGAACCCTAAAAACATTTAGGCTGGAAGGGATTTGTGGAGGTTATCCAGGCCTTGATCTTCCTACTCAAAGCAGGGCCCTCTTATAAGTTAAGTCAGGTTACTCGGGACCGTGTCCAGTCGTGTTTTGAAAATCTCTGAGGATGGTGATTCCACTCTCCTGAGTGACTTGCTTCATGCTTAATCAGTTTAATTCTTTACATTTTTTTCCATATAACCAATCGAAATTTCCCTTATTGCAACCTTTGTTCTGTCTTTTCCCCATGGATCTATAAAAAAAGAGTTTAGCTCCAGCTTCTCCATATCCTGCTTCAGGCAGGGAATGCCAATTGTTCCTCAGCCTTCCCTGTCCCAGGCTGACTAAAGCCACTTCCACAGGTCTTGGGGTGCTCCGGTCCCCTCACTGTGTGGTGGCCTCTGCTACCCTGTCTGGGTTCCCTGTCTGTCTTCTCATGGGCGTTCCAAGCCTGGGCACAATATTCCAGAGCCAGAGGAGCCGCACGTGTGCCAGGCAGAGGGGAGCAGCAGTTTCCCTGGAGCTGCTCTCTCTGTGTACTGGTGCAGTTGTCTTTTGCCTCTGTGCAAGGGCTCCCTGCTGCCTCCAGTTCCACTGGGACCCAAAATTCCTCTGCAGAGCTGCTGCTCGGCCATTCAGTGCCCAGCCCATCCTTAAGCTGTTCCTGCAGTTCCGAAATCCCCTCTCAGTCCCTTCTCAGCACTATTGCACCTCACTGAAATCAGTGTTGTGGGGTGCAGGTCAGCTTTTTGAAAAAGGCTGTTGGAAAAAAATATTCCTTGGAATTGGGGCCAAATATTCAGTGAGCACGTGGCGCCACTGGTGGTGGAGCAGCAAAACCAGAGTTTGTCATGAGCACGTTGACTTTGTTCCTTCCCTGCTAAGCCTTTGGATATGGACTCTGATGTTATGGTCTGTGCCAAGAAAATATGCAAGCACTGAGATGGTTATTTTACTTTCAAGTCTCTGATTAATCAAAATCATCTTTAGAGTTATGGCTTTTCTCAAACACAGGCAAAGAGGCCGTTTCTAATGGATGTGGGGTTTTAGTGCAAAGGACACATAGTTTAGTGTGTGTTTAGTTTTCTTCATTTTATGTGTTGTACTAAGAATAAAAAGCACCAGAAATAACAGTAAAATAAAAGCAAATGTTAATACCCTATTAGCTTTAACAACTGAAACTGCAATCTTTTTATTAACAGATGGAGTCCAGACTCTGTGCATTAAGTATTTTAAAAGTCATTTGACATTTAAACAGAAAGTGAATCACTTAAAAGAATACACACAAGAAATGAGGGCTTCAAGAATAATTGTCTTTTAGGTGATAAATAGCTTTTCAGTCTGATGCACAGCTAGTGTTATCTTCAATTAAAAAAAAAAGTACTCACCAGTTAGAAATTATGTCCTATATAGGTCTCAAAGTGTTTTGTCATGTTGTCATATCAGCATCCCCATTTTGGCTGGAATAATTGTGAAATAACCTTCCCAGGGTTCTCCAGCAGGAGAATAATGATTACAAATTATATAGTCCTGAGTAGTATTGTAATGTAGTTGATGCTAACTGGATAAAATTCCTAAGGGTTAATTGCAATCACTCTTCATCTATTTAGAAATTAACCTAAACCAATGCCTTTGATGCAATGAGGATCCTAATGTAACAACTCTGAAAATGCCATGAAAAAATATTAATTTTCAATATAAGCCAGCAGAATATTTATAGGAGCTGAAAAGTGGCCGAAACCCTTTGTCCACGAGTTTCATTCTTTAAAAAAATAAAAACCAAGCACAAACCCCTACAAAACAAAACCCTCTAATTTTTCCATTTACTCCCAAAATGCAGTTCTCTGTCTGGTAAGAAGTTCAGTCCTCAGCAAAAACCCTTTGCTGGTTTTGGACTGAGTTTATTTATATTTGTTTAATACATGTTTATCCTTGGGGTGAGCCTGTCAGTGATGAGAATTCCAGACTTTGTGGAACAAAATGCATTTTATAATTGGACAAAGCAAAGCCAGGAAGAGAAAGGGCTGCTCGCATGCGATTTTAAGCACCCTGGTACACATTTGTTCAAAGTCCTCATGATCTTCGATTTATTTGTCATCTTTAGAGTTAAGCCCTTCATTCTGAGGCCATAGAGATGTGAATAACTGAAATGAGTGCACTGAGTTATTTGGGGGACTTGACTACTGTGGGCTCACTGCCCAAAAGGAGAGATGAGTTTGTTTATTCATTAGGCAATGTGAAATTCTTTCATAAGAATTTTTTTCGTAATTTTGGTAAACCAAATGGTTATTTTATGCCATTTTTATGGGTAAACCCTTTAGAATCAAAGACAACAATGAGATATAGTGAATATTCATTATTTTATATGTAAATTACTATATACAGGTGCCAAGAATGTTGTATTACACAATTCTTGTGCCACTCAGCACATAAACCATCCCGTCACTGCATTTAGCAAAGTGCCAATCTAAGTAGAAAAATGGGGATGATTTTCAATTTTGGCTTAGCTTTTAAGGAGGTTAAATACTTTAAATCATACACATTAATTGGTAACAACTCCATATGCATCTTACACATTATGCTGGCATTTTAAAATAAATGTTTTTAAACATCCTACACAACTTTTGTCTGTTACAATGGTAAAATGGTAAAGAATTCGGAAGGACCTCAGAGTTATGTAGGTCTATTTGGTTTCCTATTAAACAGGTATCTAAATATGATTTAGAAAGTCCACATATAGAGAATATATTCAGGGAAGTAGAAAAAAAGAGACTAGAAAGTGCTTGATTAGATGTACTTCTTGGTCTTAAAAACTGTGAATAAATGAAAATTCATTAGCAAACATTCTTGTCTGTAACATTCAGCCTCTCCTCAGGCTTGCAGAAGTCTTCAGTGTGTTAATACACAGTTCTACGAATGCTGAAAAATAAGGATCAGTGGTGGCCTTAGGGTGAAAAGGTCAGTAATTATAATCTGTAAAGCAGACAGAGGAAAAGCCAGTCTAAGCCAAAGAAGGTCTATCATGAGCTGTTGTTACTGGCATTCAGTTGCTCTAAGGCTTAACTGAGAATACTCAAAGTTCTCCTTGCTCCACAATGTTCCCAAATTAATCTAGACCTTGGTAATCAAGGTAATGGTTGAGGGAGTGATTCATTATAGGGTGGGGTTCTGCTTTTTTCTCCCCTCTTTTTACAATCCGAAGAAAATTTTGTACTGAAATTTATTTACAGAACTGAAAAGGTCTCAGTGTCAAGCAAGGTGTTCTGCTGCTATTTAAAGACTGGAAATGAAAATGAAGGGTTGAGGGAGAGCTGACAATTCAGAAAAGAGGCCTAGAGCTCCAAAATATAAATGTAAATACATTTTATTTTTGTCAGATGTGTAATTTCTGTTTTCCTTTCATTTTACATCAGCTTAGTTTCAGGAGGCTCAGAACACTCCCTTTGCTCTGTCCATTTTCCCTGGCTGCAGTAATGCAAATGTGACTTGAAGTAGGTTTTCTTCTCAGGGAAGGAAAGAGCAAGTGGCCTTGCACTGCACAGAGCTCCTGACATGCAATGGTATGAATTTTGTGTTGGATTACATGATAAATTTGTCATTTTGTATTAGAATTTTACTATGCCAGGATTACAGTCCAGTCAGAAAACTGCGTGTTTCAAATCTGGCTTTGTAATCTTATTTACATTAACTTGTGCTCATGAGTAATCTCTCTGAAGTCAATGGTATGAATCCAGTCATAATGAAATTATTTGTTGTTTATTTTTTCTCATCTGGTAATTATACTTTGCTATCTGATTGTTTTGTGACCCTTGAAGCAAAAGACTCAGGGACAGAAATAAAATCTTCTTAGCTTCTGCAGTGGAGCCAGTTCTGAAGAAATGAAAAGTTCTTATATTCTGTTCTTAAAAGCAACAGAAGAATCTGGCAAGGAGTGTTGGTATGGTGTTAGGAAGGTGGCTGATATATTTCAGATTTTTAAATATAGATGGGACTGTGTGATAAAGCTCTTTTGGGTGGAAGATAATGATCTAAAATTATAACCAGTTGCATCTGCAGTAAGCCTGAAGGAATCTTTGTTCAACTGCATTATCGCACACACAAAAAATAACAGATTTATAGCAAAACTAGGAAGCTAATATTCAAGTTAGGAATAAAGCTTAATAACATTTACATTCTGTAGGTATGAAATATATAATATTATAATGTATTTTACTCTTGCTACTCAAAAGCAGTGAGTCAACTTTGAAATAATTTAATCAACAGAAACAAAAACAGCATGGCTGAAAAAATTCTGAATATTTAAGCACAGCTTTCCTTTTTCCAAAACTGCCTCTTCATATTCTGTATGAAGTTCACAGAGAATTTAGAGAAAGTTTATTTTCTGAAGCACAGGAATTGCTCTGCCCTCTCCCCACTCTTAATAATACTAATGCAAATTTCACACATTTTTTTTATTTTGTGCCAGTGATCAGAAAACATCCATTAATTTTTCAAACTCTGACTTTTCATACTTAGTTGTGCAAAGTGTTTTTCTCATGATGCTTCAAAAACTAAGGTCCAAACTTCATTTAAACAATTTCCTAACATTAAATTATGATTAGTATACTCATTTTACTCAGTGCTTTGTTCATCCAGTCTAATATAAAATGCTTATTTCTGATTGAAGCCTAAATTAGAGGACACAAAAACTCCCAGGAACATTATAACAGAATTTTTTGTGCTTTTCCCCCCATGGGGTTTGGTCAGTGATATTTGAACAGTTCTGTGTTAGAGATTTTGTTGGGAATTTTGTGGAGTTTATTGTTTCATTTGGTTTTTAATCTTTGCTGTGAAAGAGAGGTTTGGTCAGTTCTTGTCCTGCAGACTAAGTAGTGCCTATTGTTTGTGCTATTAATCTGTGGCATTTGGAGTAGTTTATTTTTAAATGATCCTAAACTATGCAGTAGCCCAGAATACTTTATTGCAGGCGATATAGAGAATTTGGAGTGGTTTTCTCTTGAGCACGTTATATCAAAGTTCTAGAATTCTACATTTTAATAAAAAGTAACCAATTCAATTTTCTTAAAAAAACCCTATTTTTAAATTTTAAAATGCTACATGCAGGGGGAAAAGTGCATCCAGATAATTGCCTTGCAATTAAGATGTGACCTGTATCTCTTCCTGGTCCATGATAACTTTGTTCCACAGATGGATGAGACTAACACCTTAATCACATTGGGATTAATCATTATAAAGCTTTTCTTTAAAATTTCCAGGTGGAAATGCTGATTTGTGGAATGGAAGCCATCTTAAAGTCTTCCCATTTTTGTCATTTGTCACAAACCAAACTGAATATTGAGTCACAGAGATATTTATAACCAGTGCAGGTTGTCTCTGTAGCATTTTGCCCACCGAAAATAGAACACTGATGGGGTTATTTCTGTCATCCCATTTAAGATCTTATAGCTAGTGAGCTGAATTAATTGCATCAAAGGCACTGACAGGGAGCCATAGAACTGAATCACAGAATCCTGGATCTTTGTCTAAATCAAAGTTACTGTGTCACATGTGGGAAGAGGCTGAGTGAAATAACTGTACGGACACATTCAAGGGGTTCTAGTGGAAATTTGGTAAAAAGGTAGATGCAAGAATAGTTTTGGTAACCAGGACCATTCTGAGCAGCCTCCATGAATTCGCTGGGCTGCAGAATGTCTCGTTCTGTGCAGTGATTGTAGGGCAGGAAACGGACCTCAAACCGTTTTACTTCTCAGAATTGCTTGTCTTCTTTTTGGAGGTTTTGTAAATCTCCAAATCTCCGTAGACCACGTGTGCTTCCATCCCCGTTGCTGCATTATGGAAAGGGAGCAATGCCTGATCTCCTGCTTTCCACCAGCAGATTTTTGCCCAGAAGCAGACCTTGAATCGTCCAGCCAGCTCCAGGAGAGGCTTCCGTGCAATGGCACGCTCGCACGTGGAGCCAAAGCCGGGTTTCCTTCGTTCAGCGCAGCCGTCCCATGGGAAGGGCCGCTGTCCCCTTCCCGGCCTCTGGTTTGGCCCCCAGCGGGCTCCGGGCCTCTGGAACGGCCCCGGCGGGCCCCCGCCTCTGGAATGGCCCCGGCGGGCTCCGGGCCTCTGGAATGGCCCCCGCGGGCTCCCGGCCTCTGGAATGGCCCCCGCGGGCTCCCGGCCTCTGGAATGGCCCCCGCGGGCTCCCGGCCTCTGGAATGGCCCCCGCGGGCTCCGGGCGCGCCTCGGCTCCCTCAGGGGCCCGTCCCGCCCCGCGCCGCCAGGTGGCGCTGTGGGGTCGCGTTATCCCTCAGAGGATGGCGCGGGAGCCGCGTGGGATCCCAGGAGGGATTGAACCCCTCGTGTCCTTATTAAGTAGGTTTTTTAAATTTTGGTTTTTTGTTTGTTTTTGTTTTGGTTTGGATTTTTTTGCCATTCCAGTACTGAAGTTTTTCCACCTTGCCTTGAGGAGCATCTTTCTTTGACTGGGCCTGCTGAGGTGCCCTGTGTGTTCTGATCCCTCAGGTCCTGAAGAGCTGCCAAACTGAGGTCAGGTCACCTTAGATGGCAAAGTCGCCTCTGTGAAAGCTAAACTCACAGCTGTGCTGAGCTGAGGTCTAAATCCTGGTCTAAACTCTTGTACAGTTGTCCATTGATTTAACTGAGTTTGGGCAGGTCCTTAATCATGTGGTGGCTGTGGCCACGAAGACAATCCATGGGATGGGGAGGAAGGGCTGAGAGAACTGGGGTAAAAAGGCTGGTGGGAGACTTTATCACCATGGTCCAGAATTTAAAGGGTGGCTACAAAGATGGAGATTTCACCTTTACAAGGAATCACACAAGAAAGGCAAGGGGTAATAGGTACAAGTGATTTCGGGGTGGAGGCATTCAGTTGGAAACAAATGGACAAATTTCCACAAGGAGAGGAGTCCTGGAATATTTGCAGTTCTCATTCTCAATTCAATTTCTATTTTGAATCATACTTCTGCCTCAGTGCCCCTTCTTGGCCATCAGGAGATCATATTCAGGAGACACCGATGGCTTTCCTCAGAGTTCTTCCCACAGCCATGGAGCAGCTGGAGATGTTCCATGGCTCTGGAAGTAATTGCTGGGTGACAGGCAGAGTTTAACATGTTTGAACTGCCTGAAGGGATGAGCCGACTATGAAGAACTGCAAAAGTTACAAAACTCAATAAGCAAACGGGGCCTGGCCCCGAGCCTCCATTTCAAAGAGGTGTTGTGACCCATCAGCCAGAGCCAGGACCCAGCATGGGAATTCCTGGATTTTACAAAGGAACGGAATTAGGAATGCATGCATCCAGTGAGGATACCCAGAGGGCACACACTTATTGCAGAAACTCCGTGTAACATCATAAAAATATGGGAAAAAACCAACTGGCTGCTTTCCTGGACACCTGGCAGCCAGGTATTCAGAAAGCTGGGAACTCCTTTAATGAATTTGGTGTGTGCCAAAAGCACTACACACACACGGTACCTTTGACCTGGGTTGCAGACATGGGGTGTCTGCCCAGACCAACACAATGCACAAGAGGAGGGTGTGAAATCACTCACAATTCGCAGCTTTTATTTGCCACACAGGCTGCATCCAGACTTTGTGACGTGGTCACATCCATTCACTGTAGAAATCCATCAGAGCAAGAAGAATAATATTCCAGGAAAGAGCTGGGCCTGAAGAAAGTAAGCGAGAAGGTTTGTTATTAAAATTAAGGGAAGAAGATTTAAAAATAAATATCAGAATGCTCTGGAAACACCTTTCCGAGAGCAACAAGCTTTGTAGGGCAGATTGCACAAGCCCCTGCCCCCAGCTACTGTTTCTGTGCTGCAAACCCCATCCTCTCTAGGCAGATTTCTTACAGGTATGGATTGCCAAAGGTAAACAGCAGGAATATTTGCAGCACTGGTGTAATTTGGAGCATTTACCTTCAAAGAAGATATTGTATTCAGTTGTCAGAAATCTCATTATCTGAACAGAATGGAAAAAAAACAAAAGGGAAATATTCACACATAAACTGTGAATATTTCCTTAGTAATGAAGAAATTTTCTTAGGACTTTTTAAAGAAAAAGGTGAGGAAATATCAGGATGAGAAATGACAAGAAAAGATAATGCAATTAACAGGCTTGGCCAAAAAAAAAGGCTGAACTAAAGATATTTAGCTTGCAAAAACTTCCTTTTCCAGACTTGTCCCACCATAAAAAAAAAAAAAAAAAAAAAAAAAAAAAAAGAAATTTTCTTTAAAAGCCAGATATGAGACCCAAGAATGGAGAAGAAACTGTTAGGACTTGGTTGGAATGATAGCTGACTTTTTTTTTTAGGTGTATATAATTCCTATCCTCACAAAATGTTGAAGCACAGATTTTAAAAAAAAATTGATTTAAGCTAATTACAATAACCACTGACTAATTTCCCCTTCCTCCCTACCGCTAAAATCTACTGAAGGATTTTTTGGGCAAGGCATTCTTTTCATATTCACAAAATAATATAATTTTGTGGATTGTCCAGTTTTTGGATCATGGTCCAGATGATGTAGAAAATTCTGATGAATGTTGGATAGACATTATTTTTGGTTAAATTGAGGGGAGACTGTCCAAGGCCTTTCAGAGAGATTGAAGAACTAGTTGAATTCTCCAGAACTGTTTCTGAATTTTCATAGTTTTAATCAGATTTCTCTGGCAAGTCCTTTCTCCTTGAATCCATGTGCCAACTGTTAGCCTGCATTGTGTCCATCATTCTTAAATATTCCCACAGCATAAACCAAACCTATTTTGTTTAAATGCAAATAAGTCACTGGATTTCATTACGTAACAAATTTTGCCTTGAGGCTGTGTGTAGTCTTTGAAAGTGACTGTAATGTAGTCTAAGCTTTTAATATTCCTGTCTAATGTTTCTTTTTGTTATTATACTCTTTTTTGTTTGTCTGAAGTGGAGGAGATTATCTGTACTCTAACATAAGCCTCCACAATATCCCACTATATAAAGGTTATGGGACTGAGCCCTGGTTTCTCCACAAGATAAATAACTCCTGAACAAAAGGCCCCACTATGCTGTCAGCCAGACCCTCCTTCCCTGCACTGCTGCTAAGCTGCAGTGGATAACATTACCTTCAGTAGTCAGAGAGGAGGCGGCAGCTGCAGGCGCAGCCAAAAGTATCAGAATTAAGAAACTAAAAATTCTGCAGTTGGCCAAGCAAATTATTTTCTTGTAGCGGTGGGAACAGCAGCTCTCTCAGAGAAACTGCTCCCAAACCTTTGGCAAAATTAGGATTCTGAAAGCAGTTACAGAGCAGTTTCCAAGAGCAGCGTGACTCAGGATCCCTGTAAGGATGGACGTTCTGTTTGAATGTGGCAGCCTCATGAAAGGAGTTTTTGGTTTTGATCTCCCAGTAAATTTACTGATAAACTCCTTGAGTGTTTGTTTCGGTCCCATCTGTAAAAATAACCCAATTGGGATGGAGTCTACAGGACAACATTCTCTTTTATTGTTCTATTATAATTTTCTGACCCTAATTTCCTGCTTCGTCATTTGGTTTGAATTGGACCAGTCATGAGAAAAGCCTTACCCATAAGGCATAAGTTCTGTGTGGGAGAATTCTTTGTAGATATTTGTTCTGTGAATTGGAATAATAAACTATTATAAGACTACTATGGATTTGGAAGCTACTTTGGCCTGTGGCATTAAGTTTGAAACTTTTATTTCATTATTGTTCATTTTTCAGTTAATCCCATTGAGCAATTTCAGCTCATCTATTTGCTCTTTTTCCTTTGGCAAAAATGTAAAAACTACATGCACATTATGGACTTGTGCTACTGACATGACTGGGCTTTAATTGAAGCTCTGAATGAGTGGTTTTGTAACACACCATGGATGTTTTAGACATGGTATGAAATAAATATATTTAGAAATTATAGAACAGATTAGTCTTCGTCTTGAATTAGTTCCTGACAGGAGAGACTCGGAGAGGCTGGATTCAGTACAGTTATGCCTTGGTAAGCTCCATTCAGGCTGTCATTGGTGCTGTTGGATGTAGTTGCTGATATTCTGTAACATTTTCTTCTGAGGGATTGTATTTACTTTTGATTTTTTTTCTTATTAAGCCAAGGAGTTTGCCATTTCCAGCACCAAGAGCATGTTCTTCCCAAATCCAAAATTTTAATTTTGTTCACATTTAAGCTTTCTCAAATCCTCTGCATGTTTATAAAAAGCTTTTCAGTTTGCAGCTCTTTTAAGATTATGACTAAATGACATAATTTAAATTGCCTTTGAATGCTGATTTGACTCTCTTGCCCCCAAACCAGCAGTAGTTGTGTTGGGCAATGTATGTCCACACTTCCTGACATGAGCTGTGTTTATTGAGCACACAAATATTGTAAATATTAAAAGAAGAAATCTAACTGCAGCTGCTTTTGTGACACAGCAGGTTTTTAAGGCTACTTCAGAAGCACTGGTGGGGAATCAGGCACTGCCTTATTTATGATGTTAATGTTGTAGGAACGTTGGCTTCAGGAGAGGGACTTTTCAAAGCTTCCAGCTGCTTAACAGCACAAGGAATGTGTGCTCCCAACTTTTATTAGCTATGTTTGAAAACCCCACCATATGAATCAGCCTGTCTGTAAGGATAGATGCTTGCCTGAGCCATCATTTGGATTAAATGGTGCAGAAGAGAAAAAAAAAAAATGGAAAGTTTCTGAAATTAAATTAAAAACATTGCTTAAGATCTGCTAATAAAGATAGATATCCTCAGAGGAAAATATTTTTGGGTCTGAGTGAAGATTGCTTGGCAAACTTAGTAAACATGGTTATTCAACTATGAATTTTCTCAAAGAGAATTTAGTTTTCAGATTCTGATCTGAAGCCCAGAGAAATAGAATGAACTTTGACTCGACAGAATAAAATGCTTGGAGTAGTTTCTGAGAGCCTTCTTTCACTGAATAACTCAAAGACTCTCAACGAAGTCTGTAAAATTAGTCATTTAGTGCCTCTAGGGATGCAGTAAGGAAAAACATCCTGACAAAGTAAACTAAATTTTCTTCTCTGTGGTGCCAAGTAATAAGACAAGAGTCAGCGGGCAGACAGTGATGCCCAGGAAGTTCCATGTGAACATGAGGAAGAACGTCATTCTTTCCTGTGCAGGTGACTGAGCACTGAACAAACTGCCCAGAGAGGGCTTGGATATGATCTTCTGGAGGGAATTTTCTAAAACATTGATTGTCTGTTCCTGCACAGTTAGTCAAAGCAAGTCAAAATATTTCAGAATCAATTATTGTAGAATATATTTCATTTTGCATTCATCCACACACAAGCACTTTTCTCAGTGCCTGTGTTTGTTAGTAATTCTCAGTAAAATAATCTGAAATCAGATTCTTAAGTATGAAAGAGCAAGACCTTGCCTTTTGCATGTTTTGCAACATCAGGCATTGGAAAAATAACAAAAAGAAATTTCAAGAGGCTTGTAAAATTGTTATATAAATTGGTACTTTTCCATCATTACACTGCATTACAGCTAATCTTCTGTGAATGTTCTTGCTTATTGCTTTTTTAATGAATGACCTTCTCAGTTCTGAGTTAGGCTTAGTCTTATGGTTTTAGGAGGGGCAGGTGTTGTTACAAACACAGATGGTTTTGGTTTGTTTCCAAAGTTAAGACTATTAACTAAGTGCTGGCAGCTGCATTTACCATTTTATATATATTTAAATCCATTTTATGGTAAGAGTTGTTTGTCCTAGATGTAAGGGTGGGACGTGCATGTGTACCTTGTAACCTCATCAACCTTTTGGAGTTCAGTGGCAGCCAAGGCCTGGAAAGAACAATCTGATGAGGGCAAAGGGATTGTCCTGTGTATGATGGCTTGAAATTGATATAATGCCAATACAAGTCTGGGGAGTCTTATTTATTTGATTTTCTATAAAAGTGCTCCTCGTGGACCCTTATGGACAGGGCGAGCAGGGCAGGCTCTGCTGGAAGAGCATCTAGAAATGTTTGTTGTTATGCTTGAGGGATTTTGAATTGCCAAACTAGTGGTGATTCTGCTCTACCCCCTGACAAACGTTGGTCTGCAGTGTGACAGCTCCTAAACAAATTGCCTCACTGACCCTGCTCCTGGACTTCTTTGGGGTGCCCCATTCAAGCCTGCAGCCATCCCTTTCTGTGGTGCAGCGTTCCCAGCCTGCTCATTCCCATCTGAGCCCTCAGGCACTGTTCACTGCCATCACCTTCCATGGGTCAAGTCAACACCTGCAGCATCAGAGACAGCATCTTGGTTTTTTTAAACAACATATTATTGAAACCTTTACACTTCAGAGAAAGCAATATTTAAAAGCACTGTCAGCCTGATGTGTCTCCGTGTCCACCTTTCTGGTGTCAGGGTTCTTGCTGTGTAAATTTGCAGTCCTGGGCTATGTTAGGTGTCTTGAAAAAAGTTAAATCACTCCTTCAATTCTCCTGATTGGGGGTGAAATACTGAAATATTCAACTACTCTTTTGTTGTTATCACCATGCTTTAAATGTCTCGAATTTCTTCATTTCCTGTAGAAATGTTTCTTTAGGTGTTTGGGAAACAAATAAAAGTACAATATGTGTTCCTGTATCATTCTTGGAAACTTCCTGAGGGAAGAGATGTGGCTCTAAGGTCTTCCTATGCCTTCTAATTTAATTTATTTTATGCAGATAACAAAAGGGTACTTCATTATTCAAGATGCTAATACATTTGTATGTTTAAAACAATTTTAAAAGGGAGAGATAATGTAATAGCAAAAAATCAATAGCTTTGCATTGCCAATTTATTTGAAGTTGTGTGAAGTTTATCTCTCTCTAGCACAATTTTTTAATTAATGTCTTCCATTATTTAGGAACCAAGGGACAATGTGTCCTGTTGATTGGGTCTGAAATTCTCTTCATAAATTACAGTCTCATCAATAATTTCTGTTTAACTTGGAGCTTGTTCTGAACACTGTCTCTTTTGTTACCCATTTTTAAAAGCTTGCCTTTTTTTAGGTGGATCTTTGCTTTGCAACAAAGACAAGTTACAGAGCTGTTCTTAAGTGTCCTTTATTATGCTTTTGAAAATGTATATGAGTGTTGATGTGAGTTAATATATTCAGTGATTTCTCTTAATTTAAAATAAGGCTGCATGGTATAAGAACAAAATACCAGAACTGTAACCAGAGGTTGTGCTTTAAAGAACCTTTTAAGTGCTCATCACTCTATGATCTTCTTTTTTCCTGAAAAGTTAAATGATGATGCTTCTGAAATTAACCTACAGCCTCTAAATCCAGTGGCTTTAGAGAAGAATAAATTCCCAAATATCTCCTTCAGCAGATTGCATTTATCAGTTTTTCCATCTCTCTTCAAGATGAAAGGTGAAACAATCTGACTTGACACAAAGAAATAAGTCCTATCTTGTCTTTGAATTGTTTGCCAAGGAAGTAATGGGCTTGTGGGGTTACCTGTGCAATACTGGGTTTTGCTGAGAACAGCAGCTTTCCATGAAGCTCACAGAAATATTTGAAATTTAGACATATCTTGGTATTGCAGGGAGGGAAAGGATTTTTGTTTGAACAAACAAATTCTAAAACATGTTCTGTAAACACATCCTTAAGATGCACAGCAAACATTGCCCCGTTGTTTCAGGTGTCCCATCAAGACTCTGCATCCCTGTGTTGGTCCCCTACTGTCACCCGGGAGTCACCCTGCTGCTGATGTGAGCTGATGTGTCTTGTAAACAAAGACCCTTTTAATCACGGCAGTTTAAATTAGTTCTTCAGTTTGCCATCACATCTTCTACAACAGATACACTTAGCAGTGTATGGCTTATTCCTAAACCATCCCATTCTCTTCTTATGGATGACTATTGAGATGTCTCAAAAATTCTGGTGTTGCAAATGCTCTTAAATTAGGCTGCTCCATGATTAAGAAACCTGTTGTGAATAGCCAAAGTCTGAAATCTTTCTTCCTTTTCCATTTATGAATGGAAAGGCTTCATGCAAGAGGGAAGCGTAACAACATGGGTATCTTCAGATTCCCTAATCCATTTCAGAATTCCTGTGAATCATAAGCTGTTTGTAAACTCCTGAGTGTGAGAAGCATTCTAACATGTGGTGGCCACATTTGGTTTTTAGACCCAGAAGCAGCAAAATGCAGAGCGACGCTGTACCAAAAAGAGTATTCCTTACAGCATCATCGGGATTCTGTTGTCTTCGTCCTCCTGAGATTCATCTTCCTTGCTCACTTGCATATGGACATCAAGTTCATCAGAAGAAAACCTTGAAACAATATTTGGCATGAGTAACATTTGTTGTAATTTAAGGCTATTCAAGTAGCCAAAAGAGAAAACAATTACTGCCTTTCTTTATGCACTTTAAACACAGCTGACAACTGTTGCCTTGGGTGTCCTCCCCCATTGTCTGTTCTTTACATTAAACCAGCTTTTCTCTGCCTGCAGAGGTGCTTGAAATAATTGTGTAGACAGTCCTTTTTTAGAATAGGTATGCACATATTCATGCAAGCACAGCAAAGAGGAGAAAGCAGTATTAATTAAATTTAAATTAATTAAATGTTAGTCTGATTTTTATTTGATTGAAAGTGGAGACTAGCATGGGAGCATTGCACAATAAATCCAAAAGATTCTGCATAAGGACTGGAAAATGGGGAAAAGCATGGACAGAAAACCTTCATATTTTGACTCTGCTTTCGCAAGCACATTTGCAAGATCTTCCCCCACCTTTATTGTTCTTCTGGGGTCTTTCTTTACTTGCTGAGCATTCTTTTTAGACATGGTACACACCTTTCAATCAATACTGTTCCCCAAACCTATCAATGCTCTTTCTGCTGTTCTGGTGCCAGTGTGGTGTTGTGTGTCCCAGGCTCAGTTTGTGGCCAGGCACAGTCCCAGCCTCTGCACTGTAATTAAGCCAGCATGCCCAGTTATTTCCCACCTTATGAGATGGCTGCAACACAAAGAACTGCAGAAATCTATTCTATCCCTTCTACAGGGCTTTCATATCCCTAGGGAAAAATCCACCCCCTTTTGGGGAAGTAGGATTTGTGGTTAAGAGAAGACTGATGGTTCATTTTGACACATTTTGATCAAAGCACTTATAAAGTACTTTTTTTGCTTTGATGTACCTTGTTCTGACTTAAAGGTGTTTGTGCAGATAAGCCCCAGGCAGGAAGGATTTGAACCTAGTGAGGATCTTAGTGAACACTGGGTAAAGCCAGGAAAGATTCTGTTACTTTTCACTAAGTTTTGAATTAAGTGTCAGGGGAAACTTGCATTCTAGGCATCCCTACACTTGTGAATTTTGCTGCTCCTTCCTTTCTGTCAATGGCGCCAAATGCTCTCTGCATGGAAATAGCTGCCAGGGGGCCAAGGAAGTGGTTGTAGCCTGTATTCACTTGTGAGATCATGTTTTGGGGCTTGAGAGGGAGCCAAGCTTGAGAAAGATACTGATGAACTCATACAGAGTGCCAGGTACTGCTCGGAGCCCTTAGGTGCTGAACAAACCTGAGCCAGAACCTGAGAGCGCTGGCTTTGTCCATTCTGGGGCAGAGGCTGCAGGGACTGTCCGGTGGTCTCAAGCCTGGCCATGCAGGCAATGGACTGGGGTGGCTCTTGGAGGCCCATTAATGGCCAGTGACAGGTCAGAGCAGGGAAAATTCTTCCAAGTGATGATGGTCGGTCACTGGATCTAGAGCCTGAGAGCAGCTGTGGAAATTTTGCTTGGAAATTTTCAAAATTTCACAGGGCAAGGTCCTGAGCAACCTGATCACAACTTGAAATTTTCTTTAGCTTTGAAGGTAGCTGTGACATTGGACCAGGTGGTTTTCAGAGGTTTCCTCTAAAATAATAATTATTTTATAATTCTAACATGATAAAGCATCTTTAGAAAAATTTTTTTCCTTTTGCCTGTCTGGTTCGCTGTGTGGTCCCAGAAATGACTGTTCAAGCACAGATGTAGGGGCAGTAATTGTGACATGAAAAAAAATAGGATGGAAAGAGAAAAAAGCAGCAGACAAAGGAAACCTCCTGGATAGGTTTGGGTGCTGGACACATGGGAAGTGGGAGTGTGACCCCAGTCACTCCTGGCATTTGTCCTTGAATTTTGAGTTGTGCCAAGAGCACCACCACAGCACTAGGAGTGTGTGGATCACTTTCCTCATGGACACCATATGGGAAGAGGAGATCAGACTAAAATCATGCTCTGCAGCACTAATTGCTTAAATCTGCTGGGGATTGGGAGCTTTGTATGGGAAGTCAGGAATGGTGTAATAGATCAGTGCCATGTACAAAGACCAGGCTGGATCAACATCACATCCCAGATTTGGTACAAAAAATTATCAAGTCTTAATCCTGGCTTCTGATGTATGTTTCCTTGTCATGGTTCTATCCCTTACACCAGTCCCTACATCCTAATTAAAGCCCAGCAAAGTGTAATCCTATAGCTCTGTATTTGAAAGACAGACAGAAAGAGAAAAAATACTGCAGTAATCATATTGGAGAAGGGAAGGAAGCACATATGGAATGCACATGTAGGTAAGCATGTGAGGAGGCATATTGAGAATCTTGCAGAAATAAGGAAATAACTGAGAAAACGGTTGTAAATACTAAAAGCTAGCAATTCCCAATATGAATCTTAATTAATTTTTGTTTAAAGGTAGTAAATCAAGGGTATATGTTCAATCTTTAGGTCATTCTTGGATTTTAATAAGTTTGAGTTCAAAGCAGGACATGTGGAGTCTTCTTGTATGTAGTAATAGGATTCTGTAAAAGCCTACACAGGGACTGGAAATTATAATTTCTGAACTGTTCTATTCCAGATGTCTTTACTGGTATGCCCATGAGCACAGTCTATAACTGTGCTGGGATGTTCTCTGACTGTGTTTTTGTCTGCTATGGGAACAAATGTTTGCATCTGGACAAAGTCTGCTCCACTGCTGCACCTTAGGAAGGAAAGCAGGATTTCTCCTGGCCTTACTTAAAAAAAAAATACTTTCTCCTCAATTTAAACAGTTTATAGTAATTAAAAAGTGTATGATAAACGCTTATTTTTCTTGTCCTTTTCCCCATTTTTCTCATCGCTCTCATCTTCACTGTTCAAGAAAGGCCAAAAAGAGAGTGGCTCAGAAGAGCAGATGAAGTGGCTGTTTCCTGGGGCGTTTTTTTCTATTTGGATAAAAACTCAAACCCTCAGAATACTGGCAGTGTGAGGCCTGGGAGCATGACACTTTTGAGTGGAATAGCTGCTTTGCTGCACTAGAACAAAACTGCTGTGGTCCTGCTCTTGCTACAATCTGCCACTTTGGGGGTAGATGCTGTCCCTGGAATTAGCACTACCAAGGGTGATGCTTCCAGAAATTCTGTAATTGGCAGAATAACAAGCTGGGAAAATGCAACTAAAAGGTTATTTATATCCATGTGCTGTGGAAGGCAGATGATTCCTTATTCCTCCCCCAAAGCAGACGGGAAGAGAATGAGTAGGTGGGAACAGGAACGACAAAGCCGGAGTGTGATGAGTGTGTGTTCTCCTCTGCTTGCAGTCTGCCCCCCACACGACTGACACAGCAGCTGAAGTCTCTGCAGCTTCCAGAGGGCACAGGGGAAGGTTGGGTGGCTGAAGGAGGAGGGAATGTCACTACTAAGTTACAGGATCCAAATAGGAGTTTGCTTTTGGCTGTTGTAGTTTCATTTCCGGTAATTCATGCTCTGGGCTCCTTGTTGGGCCCATCCCTCTGTGTGTCTTTCCTGCTCCACTCTCTTGTTTATTGGATAGTAAACACCAAAGATTTTCTCAGAATATGTGTCTCTGTGTGTGTGTTGGGAACAGCCTGGATGCTCTTGTAACATGATTGCATATGGGATGATGTGCCCTTTTCCCTTTTCCCATTTCCATGTTAGTAACTAAGCCAATACTTTTTTGTTTGGTTTTATTAAAATACAGCTGGAATACAAATGCTGGCTTCCTTTCACATTCCTAAAATACCCCCCAAACCTGTGGATAACAATACTATATAAAAAACAATTTTGTATTCTCCTAGTTTTCTCAGTAGAAAAAGAGGAGAAAACTGAAGGATTTTGACTTTCGTAATCCATTTTTTGGGAAATGCATCATTTGCAGTTCTTGCCAGGTTATGGAGTTTTGGGGTTTTTTTCTCCTTTATCCTAATTTTATTTGCATTCCTATTTTGCCTGGTAATTCCTAAGTCTGGACTGAACATGAATATAAATTTTGGTACTCAAATGTGCAAGGGGCGCAAACAATTTCAACTGTTTAATTTCAGAAGAATTCTTCCAGAAAGGTCATCTCACTTTACTGAATGACAGAGATGTATTTGTTTTAGCAAGAGCACTTATAAACACAGGTCCTCCCTTCCAGTTGAGGTTGCTCAGGAAATTAGTTACTTAGTGATGTCTAAATCTTACTGTGTTCAGTGAAAACACTACAAGGTTCTGTGTCTGGCCTTAGAAATTATGTTATTTAAGATTTAGGGAACTACTTATGGTAGGTACAGGCTGATGATTCTTGTAGTGGGATATATCATTTCATGGAAATCACCAATAAGGTAAAATTACCTGAGCAACATGAATAGAAGTTATTGATGGCACTGACCCAAGATAAATTACTGCTTTGCTCGTGTTTGCTCCTCCTGCTGAGCTCCCGTGTAACCCCATCCCTGTGGAAGTGCTGTCAGTACAGAACCCACCAGCTCCATGCCCGAGGGACATTTTCAGGCATAAAATTCTGCTCTGGAAGCTAACAAAGCTCCTCAGGACAGCTACTTCCCCTTGTCCACTGCTTCTGCAGATGAGTAATGACAGGCTCTTGTTTATTCTTCTGAACATGCACTTCTCGAGTGCAGCGTTTTTCCCATGCCTTGACAGCGTTTGTGGGTATGGCCTTTCCTAACTGCATTCAAGAGAGGCTGGATAAATACACAAGTATTGCAAGCTGAGCTTGAATTCTGCAAGATATTACATAATAAAACCACCCCCCACACCCAAAAAAGAGAAATAAATAGAAAGATTAATCTGTTCCCCAGAGCGCTGCAGTTGCCTCAGAGATGGAAGTTTTGTGGGGAAAGGGGGTTGATTTCCAATTGGTGAACCTGGGGAAGGCTTTGCCTATTTCCCAGCCTCTGTTTGTTGGTGGTGAAACAGAAGTGATGATACTGATTTCTGTGAATTGCTTTGAGAGCTGTGCATCAATTATGGGATGTAAGAGTGAGATAATCCTGTTCTCCCAGGCTGCACAGTAGAACCTCTGCAGTTCCCAGGGGAGCTAACTAGGTTCACTCCTGGCAGCATTTCAAAAGTAAACAGCCATTTCTGCTTCCCTCTGTGTATCTTTGTCTGCTAGGAAAGATATTTAAGTACTGGAGGAATGCCATTGTTTCCAATAGATGTTATGACTAGCACTGAGTAATCTGAGGGTGAGATGTGCTACAAAAACTACTGAGTGAAGCCTTAAGGGCTGGACAGACCATACAACTGTAAATGAAGATAATTGCCCTTAATAGAAAAATGAAATGCAGTGATTACTTCTGTGCTTTTCTACAGAATAAAATTACTGATGATAAAGGTAATATTGGTATTTAACATCCCTGCCCAGTTTTTCAACTTTGCTCTTAAAACTTCCAAGAATTACTGCAAAAGTTGTATTTAAAAAAAAAAAAAAAATAAAAAATGTTAAGTTAGTGATGAAAAAGATACAATTGTGGAAGGCAGCACAACCAGAAATGTCAGTGTACCAATTTTTTTTATATAAAATCAAGAATTAAAATTACAGAGACACTCTTATTACTAGACAGCTACAGACCATGACCTGCCTATCAGGTATTAGAGTTTAAATCTAACTGATTTTTCATTGTCTATAGTGGGGTTTTTTTTGGGGGGGGGGGCATGTTACATGCAAAAACTGTAGCAGAAGGTGTGAAGTGGTATGTAACAGTGTGTGGAAGCCTTACACAAGCATTTGGATAGTTGTGCAGATACTCTTGGACCAACCTCTAAATCAATTAAGTCCAGATCAAATCATTCATGAATCGCAAATCATTCCCATATGAGGACTTCTCCGTGAGTATGATAAATAAATCTCTGTAATCAAACCCAGCACTACCACTTGCCTGCAGTGGGGGTGTCAGAGGAAAAAGACAAAAGAGTACAGAAATTAAATTATATTCACATGAATTATCCTTTCAGATGAAACACTCTGGGACAGCGAAGTCTCCTCGCGGTATTTCTGCTGTTGCTGCCACGTGGAGGGATTTTTGTTGTCAATGAGGCGTCTCCCATGGGGCTTCATTTAACTCTGTTGGGAGACTTTACCTGTCTTCCAAGAGGCAAAATGCCAGAGTGTAGATGCTTTACCTGTGGGAAGGTGGAGAGTGAAAATGCCAGGACAAGGATGGTCAAAGAGTGACAATGGCATGTGGTATTTATGGGCAATTACAAGAGTGAAGTCTCTGGCTGCTTCAAGAGAACCACAGGAAAAAACCCCAAGCTTGGATACTTTTGGCAGTGTATCTCAATCATAAACTTCTTCCTTTATATCAACTGAACTGCCATTTTCTATGAAATCATAACAGAAATTAATTTATTTTCTTATACTTTTGAAATGGACTTACTATTTTTAGGAGGGAAGGACTGCATAAAGAGCTGTTTAGTTAGGTAATGTGTTACACTTTTATTTTAGTCTGGCACGTTTCTCAAATTCCAGGCATTTTTGGCTTCCTGTAGAAAGCAAACTTCTGCCTTTTAGGCAAGTGCTGTAAGTGTTTGAACTTTTCAGACTTTCTTCTGCTTATGACCATTTTTGACAGATGTCTGGCTGAGTTAATAATCTTAGGTATCCTTGAATGCGTGGTTCAATACAAGCAGGTCATCAGGCAACAAAAAGTTCCTTTATTGGTTTATCCACAATGACCCATTTACCAGTGTTTGTCATGACTCAAGGCAGCCTCCCTGTTACCACCAAAATCCTCTGAAGGCCAGGATTTTCTAATGGGGGAAAAGGACAGAATTGTATGAATTTGTGAGGAATCAACATAAAAACTAAAATTTGATTAAATGGTTCATTTAAAAAAATACAAGCACATCAGACTCCTTTAAACCTGTTTTCAAAGAATTCATGGTTTAGTGTTGCTATTGCTGTAATACATAAACTTTGAGTGATGTCACATGGGATTTCATCTCCTTAATTATCTAAAAGGCACTTTTTTAGTGATGTTAGGGCTTAATTTGAGCAAGGTTTCTCTTTGTACAGAAGAGGCACAATACAGCAATGGACAGCAGAATTGGGTTTGTCTGTGTAGTTTCAAGAAGAAGGTTTTGTATTTGAGAAGCTGGAACAATTACTCAATTCCAATACCATTCATATGATTCTGGTAACAGAAAATGTGAATAAATAATAGGAATAATGTCTTTCTATTGGGTCCATATCTAAACCAGCTGATTATTTAAAAGTACCTTTCAAGTGCTAACGATGTATCAAGTGATCATACTCCTTGTTAAGGTAACTTTAATCATGAGGGATTGAACGGATACACACGAGTTTGACAGAAAAATGAAAAATTGCTAGAATTTTTCAAGAAATCAGTGTTGTGGTATTTTGTACAGCATGAAATATTCCTGGGGCTTTTAAGTGAAAATCATGGTTGATAAACATCTTTAGATTGTTTTCCAGAAGTGAGATCTGCAGACACTGGAATCTGCAGTAGGAGGAACAGATGAAGCACAAAAACTTGTGTGTAAACTACTCACTGTTTACAAACAGAGGAACACCTGAAAAACAGGAGTTGACTACATAGGAACGTTCTGGATGACTGATGCTCCAATTTATAGTTAGAAAGCTCTTTCATAAAAGTGCTGCTTAAAAAGAAGTCATACCTTACTCAGGCCAGTTGAGGAAACACACACTGATTAAGAATGCTGGCAGATGTGCTAAAAAAAAAAACAAAAGAAAAAAAAAAGTTGTTGAAAGGTTGTTCTGAAGTTCTGCTTGCTGCAGTGGAGGCAACAGATGCTGGAGGCCTCTCACTTCAGACACTGTAGCTGTGCCATGTTCTTTCTTTACCAGCATTTCTTGAAAATTAGGGAAGAGGAATTTGGAACTCATGTTTCTTCCAATAGGCAGTGTTTGTTTTGAAAATGGTGTTTTTCACACAGTGAGACAGGCACGGTGGAAAGAGTTTGGCAACCAACATTGCCTTTTTAAATAAAATAAATCATAGTGCTGCATATGTGGAAATAAAGGCTTTGAGAACTGTTATGAAGGCAGTGCATGTGACTGGTAAAACGTGTGTACTCCCTTTGCTCTGTGATACTTGGGAGAACACATTTGCAACATCAGTGGACTAAATACTGCTCCAGTAAAACGCCCTTGTCAGGAATCTTTGGCTTGGGTAGTACAGTTCTGGAAGTTCACGACCTGAGACAGGGCCTGGTGCCCACACTGTCCCCTTCCCTCGTAAGCACAGGGTGGGACAGCCTGGCTGTCCTGGACTGGCCCTAAGGGGATGTGCAGGATCCTACACCAAGGGGTACCTCAGAAAATGCACACAAGCAACTGGGATGTGCATTTGAATATTACTGGTACCAGTAGCAGTAGCAATACTGAGACTTTTCTGAGCACCTGGGCATAGTGTATATTAGTTTGGTTTTTGGGGTTCTTGCCAAGAATGTGCATTGCCAGTGAGTTTTTCATGCCCCTTGCTCAGTTTTCTTCAGGTTTTTTGCCAATGGTACAGTTCCTCAGTTTGGATTGGTAATAACAGGTCAGTGTTCTTTTCAAAACCTTGAAGGCACGCAGGGGACTGGAACCAACCAGCCAAAGCAATACGGGGTTGTTTCAGGACAGCCAATGTGTGTCTGAATGCACAGGCAGCCATAACCAAATCAGGCCTTTGCTATACCTTAGTTCTGCTCTGAATCACCACCAAACACTTTGCTGTGTGCATGCTCCTCTGTGTACATTACGGTAGTATTTTATGGCCTTTTTTTGTTTCTGCTAGGCAGTAGCTGGCCAATTCTCTGAAAATAATCAGAGGTACAGTGACAGTTCCACCAAAAGACATTGGTCCTTCACATGTTCTTGAACATGACCAGAAGCACTCATAATTAAAAACATTACTTAGAGAGAAGCATGGCTTAGGACTGGCTCTGTAGGGATCATAACATGGACATTGCCTTGGATCTTGCCCTTGTGTCAGTGTTTGCACTAAGAGCCTGAGTAATTTGCCTGAGATCCCGTAATGAGATAGCAGAATCAGAATTATGATTCGGGGGTTATTGAACTCTGGTGCAGGATTTCCTCTGCTCCAGTTTCCATTTTCTCTTCTGTGCTCCTCCAAATACAGAGTATCCAATCTCTTTGGAACTTTGCTGAAAGGAAGAATGTTAATCAAAGACAACCCTCGGGACCTGGTACAGGTGTTTTGAATGTATTAATTCATGAGCAGATTTGTATAAAAAATTTACATTTAAGAATTCAAATGCTTTGGTTCAATCTGGTTTTCAGTTGTAGTGTCTTAAAAGCACTGACAATGTGACCTTTAGCTGACCCATGACTATCCAAATTGACACCAGAAGGAGCTGCAAACTGGCTTCGTTATGAAATTAAGGGATTCCTCTTCTGTGATAGATATGGGGAAACAAACTACAGATTTAAAAAACATCTCTTTGGGAACTGCAACTTAATGATATCAGAATTGAATAAATATATGCATAGTTCCAGGAATCTTCTAATGGAGCCTCTGGGCTTTGATTTTTACATCTGCTTTTCTGTGGTTTTGTAACTCACCTCATGCACTAGCCATTCAATATATATTTTCTATTGCTACAATAGTTTGCACATTTATTTTTTAATGACAAAAGGATTCCACCCTCTTCACATCTGCATTGGAAGTATTTGCATAGCTGAGGGCCTGCACTGGTAAGCAAAGGCAGCTCTCCTCTAGAGCAATAGAGATTGCCAGGCCTGGAACACCAAAGGGAAGCAGCAAGACACTAAAACATTTCCAAATGCAGTCAGTTCTTTGTGGTAGGGATGAGACGAGTAATTGTGAAAACAAGACAGCTAAATCAAAATGAATTATTAAAAAAATTACAATTATTTAATTTGTTGCAGTAGAGCAAAGATTTCCTGGAAAGTTGTGGCAAAAGCACCATTAATAGAACACATAAATACTTGGTAACCTAAGGGAGAGCTGGTTCATACTCTGAGAAACAGCTTTAGCAGAAATGATTAGTTAAGAAATGTTACTTGTAGTCGAATGGAATATCCATTATAACAGGTAAAAGGGAAACTCTCACCTTCTCAAAGATTATTTCATTGTTTAACATGGTGGTCCTTTAGTGTCTATGTTACCTTGTCCATATAGGATTTAAAACAAAAATATTTATGGGTAAATGGAGTCTGAATGTCAAAGACTTCTAATCTTTATTGTTAAAGGGCTCAAACTTCAGTCAGTTCCATTTATGTTGCTCGAGACATCTGCAGGAAGTGTGAGCCAAGGTATCCACTTACCAATGACCGATGATAGCACATGGTAAAGATATTTAGATCCCTAAAGTAACAGAGGTGCACAAGGAGTTTTTAGGCCTATACTTCTACCTAATTTCTGAAAGTGGTGCATTCAGGAAATGACCAGCACCTGGTCTGTTGTAAAATGGATAAAGATCCTACAGAAATAAAAGAAGGGAACTAATCCAGCAGACTTAGATAAGGGGAGGGGTGTTTGATGTGGACACTGGTACTGCTCTAGGCTAAAACCCAGTAAGAGCCCAAGGCTTCAGAGAGGTGTTTCCCATGGCAAAACAGGAGCCAAACCTTGAACCTCATCCCAAACCTCTCTTGAAGCTCAGTTGTGCTACCAACAATCTGCATGGATCCCTCATCTGCAGAGATAGCTTTGAAGTGCACATCAAGGCATATCTGTCCTCTAAAGCACCGCTGAAAATGTTGGAAGTCAAGCTACTCTTTAAAATGTACTTTTAAAGTACATCTTACAAAGTTTGGAAGATACTACTGCAAGGTAAACAGAGAGTGCAATATGCTTTGTTTAACTTGCTTAGCATTTTAAATCTCTCAATCCTGACATTTCTTTGTAGCATAAAGCTCTCCAGATCAGGTTATATATTATGCATTGTAAAACTCTAGTAGTGAAAACAAACATTGTTTCCAGAGTCATCTGTTTGCAATTTTCCTTGATTACTCTTCCAATAGATTTCAAACTGTGGATTGAAAGATTTAATGTTCATATGGATAGAATTTGTTCCTTTTTTAATGATAACTTTTAGTTACTCAGCCTTAAGTCAGCCTGTACTTTACTTTTGTCAAGGCAAATGATTTTCCTCCTAAATCAAATTGTCATGATTGTCCTCAGTAATCTGTCACAGCAGTGTTATTCTTGTCTGGCTGTTCTGACAGCCAGCTCCTAAAAACAGCATCTGAGTGCGTGTTAACGATGTTGGATGGTGCCAGTGGGGGATCAGTGTAGGGATGATATAAAGGAGAAGGATCTACAGATGAACTTGGCTCCCAGACTTTACAAGAATTTTGGATGTAGAGAGAATCAGAATCCACAGAATGGTGTCCCCAGAAGCAGGCACAGCAACAAGGAGCCATTTATTGTAAAGCACAGGGAATGGGACGAGCTCTGCTCTGGGAATGGGAACAGTCACCCAGCTCTGGAGGAGGACACAGCCTCTTCCACTCCCAGCTTTGGTGCCATCTCAGGCTCTCACTTTCAGACTGAGGCTTTCACAAGGCATAGCCAAGGAGGGGAGGTGCAGTGGTGATGGAGATGTTGTTCCATGGCACTTCCCCTCTCCTGCTGAGTTTACCTGAGGAGTTTTGCTGTGAGCCCCAAGGTTCTTGTAATCCCTCCTGGAAACACAGAGAACAAAACTGGGCTCTCCTCTCCCTCACAGCCCTTTGCAGTGACAACTGCACTCACATCTCTTCTCTTCCCTCACTGTTGAGGCTAAAACCATAAATTCTTCCAAGGCTCTTTTCTACATTGCTTTCTTCGCTTTTGACCATTTATTGTTTTTATTGCTGTTAACAACACAAAACTGAACTTCCAGTACTGAGAATTAGAATGAGTGCTATGGAACTCTGACAGAATTAGAGCAGACTTGTACATATATGGTTTTACATTGAATAGAGTAAGAACTGGAACTAATTTGTTGTTACAAAAGTAAAAGTACAAATGTCCTCGTATCCCAGAACAAGAGTGTTTCTGAGGACACCTAACTATGTAACGTTACATGTTGAAAGGTGAAGGAGCATTTAATTCTAACTTTCGCAAATAATCATTTTATGATTTATCAGATTTCAAGTGTTGTTTCTTAATTAAAAACATATGATAGTTGTATATGAAGATAATTCTCTGTATAATTTTAAAGAGTTGTACTTCACATTAGCTCAACACCTTCTAGTACAAATTAAAAATTAGGTAAACAGAGTCACTGAGGAATATTACTGGTGACATTTTATATAAACATGAAATTAGGTAAAAACTGTCTCATGGTTGTTAACTGTTCCTAGATGGAATAATGATAGTTCAAAGCCAAAATCCAGCACACAGAACTTTCAGGTAAATGCTGTGGTTTATAGTTTTATTTGGAAATATCTACAGTTAACTCTTCCTTCTTCTGAGCTTGATACAACATTATTTCTCATTTTCCTTCTTTTGCTGTATTCACAATGAACTGATTTTTACATTAGCTGGTACATTGGCACCAGAGTCCCAAAAGCAAACCACATGAAAGTGGAATTCATGTAGAAAAAGTTGGGATTTTTCTTTCCTAAGGAGAAAACACAGCAATAACACCTGTAACCCACCATTCAAGGGCTAAATCTGCCTCCACAACAAAGAAAGAACCCAGGTTGAATTTAATTTTTTTGTGTGTGTGAATGTTTAAAATAAAAAAAAAGCATGTGGGACTGGGGAAGGTGTGAATCCATCTTCAAATGCAACATTTAAATCGAATTCACGTGGGGGAACACAGTGGAATTCCAAACACAGACTGAGCAGTTCATGTAAAAGCTGGGTTGTACCCAGCCTGAGGAGGCTCTGGAACTTATTCAGCACTGGGATGTGTTGGGGATTAGAGCTGAAATCAGTGGACATTGTCCACAAAAGGAACTCTCAGGACAAATAACTATTGCTATAAAAACTATTCCTGTTTGTCCAAGGATTAGGGAACAGATGAGGATTACATTTATAGCAAGAGGGACACCAAACTGTAATGTCACTTTTTAAGCATAATTGTTATCACAGAATTTGTTACCCTGTTTTCCTACTCATTTCCCAGACTGGCAGGAGAATTATCAACCTCTTGAAGGCAGCAAGATGTGTGACCCGGGTGTAGGCATTCGGGGGGGAAAACTTCCAGGTTTTGGTCATAAAGGAACATGAAGCATTCTTCATAACAAAGCTTGATTCCTTTTTAAAAACCCCAAATCTATACAATGTCTTTTAAGAAAGAATACAGGAATATAGTGTGTAAAGTGGTTTTATACAATAAATAATCTATTTTCTGTAAATGTACAAAATCAGTTATACAGCAAATAAGAAATGGATACAAATGCAGTAACTGAAAGATATATTTAATTTTATAACTGTAATAATTTATTTATGAAATATATCCACATATATATAAAATATATCATATGTTTGGCAAAGACCTCCCTTTCTTGTTTCAAACAAAAGCTATTACCACTGGTTTAAGCCCTATATAAACATTTGTATTGTTGATTTCTTTTCACTTTTCTTTTGGTCTCCATCTTTCTTCTTATAAAATATAATTTAATAACATGGGGTTAGAGTTTAACCTATGTGCCCTGGGAAAAGTCTGCATGAAGGTCAGTCAACCCCCAAAAAAAATTTGTAATGTCACAAGTAAGGGATTTCCTCTCTTTTTAAATAATATAGAAAAGGATTTGCAAAAGTTACTCTTTTTCCCTTGCTTACTCTTGCATCCTTGTAGCAAAAAAAAAGTCCGTAATTTCTGAAGAAATTGTTTACACTGAAAATGTCCAGGGTTGGATTTAATCCTTATTGCCAAGTTTCCAGGTTATCTGGTGATGGTGTTTCAATGGAGAGATAAAGGTGGGATTTGCAGCACCGGCAAAGCCCGGGGGATGTACTGTGGGTGTGATGTGTAGGAGCCTGGGACAGCAAATGGCCAGCACAGAAATGACTCTGATGGCATGAAGTTCCATTGTCCTACCCTTGCATCTGTAGGAAAATTCTTTGGGATCAATCACTGAAGTTCTCTTCACCAACTACAGTGCATCCCCAAATAATGACTTGAAATGTTTTTTAATGGAACTTCCAAGTGCAGGAATAATTTGTGCCTAAATTAGGTAATCTACTGAATACTCAACGTATACTCTTAACTTGCTATAGTTTATAATAATATTTATATTAGCCATTCATATTTATTCTGCATAGATATTGTCATTTAAACATCTGCCACAAAGTTACAATACGATGATTCAGGCTTGCATACATTAACAAGAGAAATATTTTGTATCTGTTTATTCTTAATGAGAACTCATGTAGAGGCAATCTCCCTCTAACTCTCCACATTCTCCACTTGCAGCTGCCTGCACAGAGCTGTGGATGGATTCTTCAGACACAGAGCAAGCAGTAAGTGGAACAGTTTCTACTGTACTTGTTTAAATCACAGAGAAAAACGTTTCCTGAAGCTTTGCATTGCTGAAGTTTGGGTCTGCCTTTGAAGTTTTCCTCAATAGTGATACGTTCCCTGCCCGGTTACATGGTAAAGATTATCCTTTTCTGAGGCTCTCTCGAGGGGAGAAAAGCTTCTTCATACAGGTTCCCATGCCCTCAGAGTGGCACTGCTGAAACGGAAGGGTTGCCTACAGCTGAATTCTCCACTGGCACCACACTGAAGCATCAAGTTTGTCCATCTCAGGGGAGAGTTGTAGTTTAAGTTCTTGTTTCTGAGCTCCAGCAAGTAAATGTTAAGGCTTTAAAGAAAACAAACAAACAAACAAATACAGCCAAACTGTTGAATATTCAGAACTAAGTCCCTGTTACCTGAAGGAACTGTGGTTCCCCTCCTTGTTTATGTGTATGTACACAGAGTGAACTCTACACAGTTGTTCAATTAGCTCTGCTCAGATAATCACAGCAATAAATTCAGCTTGGGGACATCTAATCCAAGTGCTTCCCTTCACAGCAAAAATATTGGGTAAATGTGTGACTCTTTTAGAAGTGGCAGTATTTGAAACTGGCTATTAGGTTACCATAATCTCTTTATACCTGACATCAAAAGCAGATTTACTTTTCCCTCCAGATACTTCTTCCACAATGTTTTTTCTGTGTCTTTACCTTAACACTTCAACATTTACTGGAGCACTGCACTGGCATGTGTAGCTTAATTTGTTGCAGTGCTAAAAGAGCAAAAACATGATAGACAGGAACAGCCCTTACCCTAAAAAAAAAGCCAAAATATGTATTGGCTTATAGCCAAATAATCCAACTTTTGAAGGAGTTCCATCAGCGCAAGGAAGGTTGTAAAAGTTCTGTGCAAAGCAAAGTTTATTTTAAAACTTAAATTAGGAAAAAAACCCCAAACAACTCATGGCCCAAATTCTGTACTTATTTAGGAAGGAGTGATAATATTCAGTTGAAAGAATTAAGGGTTCTGCAAGTACAAAGGACATTTATGGAACGTTAGTATTTCTTTTCAACATTAAGCATCTGTAACATACCTGATTGTTCAGAATCCTCCAGACTCTGTGCTACTGAATGAAATTGTGTTCCTCTTCCCTGCATTGGTCTTTCTCCTCTGTCTTTTTCATTGATCCATGATTTCTGTTGAATAGAGATTTTCTAAACTTGTCACTGTGTTCTCATAAATATCCCCATTCATGAAATTACAATTTCATGCTCTTTGTTAGACTACATAAAACATTCATTTCAAAAGTACCACATCATAAAAAGAAACAGCAAAAAGAAAATTCCAAACAGTACTGGCTGGCTCTGGCCTATTTCCTTCACTTATTAAACTTTGATGTGACACAGGAGTTTTCTTGCTTTTTTCTTGCTGTTCACTCCCCCATCCCACTGAAGGGGAAGTGAACAAGCATCAGTGTAAGTGTTTGGCTGCTGGCCAGAGCTAACCCACCACAACTGCAGAGGGGAATTTTATTTAAAATCAGTATCTTTTAATCAGTTCCTCTTGATAAGTGCAACTTGATTAATTTATCTCCATGAATGACCTAATCATGTGGCCAGGTTGCAGTGTTAGGGAAAGACACTCACCTTCTTCTGTCCTGCATTCTTCTGCAAAACTGCAAACACTGCTTGTCCTGAGCATCCGAACAGGAACATCGGAGTGAGGACTGGGAAGGACTTTGAGTCTGGCCTGTAGACCTTTTGCCTCTAAAGCTGCCTCTGTAGTTAGACAGTCCATATGGCACAGTCCTCCTGTTGTGAAAATCACACATATTGTGTATTTTAGGAAACAATTAAAATTATGTTCCATCTCTTTTCTATTTTACTGAAGAGATCTGTTGATAGAAAGCAATAAATAGGGGCAGAAAAATCAAACCCCATGCTCATGTAACTTCTGCTCTATCAACTCAGGCTTTTACCAAGTTATAAATTAGCAGAGTGTCAGCACCATTGGCAGGATTAATTGGCAACTACACTATCAAAAAAAAATTGGAATACCTAAGAGGTGAAATACAACACCAGGTTATTGTTTATTTTACTCCTGGTCTGAAGTGACAGGAGCTGTGCTGATTTCACCAGATCAATAACATTGTGTAGTTGTCATGTAGTTCATGGTTCTGAGCCTGATTTGCCATTAATTTTATCACTGAGAAATGGAGAAAACTGTCAGCATGATACATTTACTGCATCATGTTTGGAACACCATGCCTGGAGTTAAAAATGTGAGAAACTGCCAGATAATCCTCCCTGTATGGCTCTACCTTTCTGTGAGAGATCCTATTCTGTACTGCAGCACACCAAGAAATAGTAGAAGGTACCTCTCTTTATTGCTCTTTTATGGGCTATTGTCAGTATTATTATCAGAAAAGGACATGGGTCATCACTGCCTGCTGACATCCCCAAAAAGAGCTGGATAGTTTGGATTGATGTCCTTAATTGTTCTCCTGCAAGTTGTTTAAGAATCTCATTCAGTAGCAGCTGTACTCCCCATGAAACTTCTGGAGTCTCATATAAGTTCCTGAGGACTTGAGGGATGGGCTAAGCAAGCCACAAATCCACAAACACTAAAAATCTGAAGAGAATCTCATGTTCAAAAACGAGAATGAGGAGAGGAGGAGTGAAACAAAAAAAAAAATAAAGGCAGGGAAGAGGAAGTCAGAGTCAATCTAGAAAGGTTACAGAAAGGTTACAGAACAAAGCCTGAATAATGAGTCTGGAACCACTACCTTCACATAGTTCTGCTTCTTTCATTTGCTTTCATAAAAACATCATTAGGCTGCTAATGGGAAAGCTGCAAATTTTCCATTTTCCCACACACATGGTGGGCTGAAAGGTTCAGAAACATTATTTTCCTAATCTCTGCAATATTTTTGATGCAGCATCAGTACAGTTGATGCAAATCATTTATTCAAAGCCTGTGCACTCATAGTACATTTGTAACAGTGCACCTTGTCTTTCACAGCCTGAACCTGTCAGAGTTAGACTGATCATAAAATCATCCCGAGAGAAAGTCACAAGCAATATTTCTGTGTTCAGAGCCCAGAAGATGGTTTTTCTCCAGCAGATCCTGGTCTGTCTCCATGCAGAAACTTCCTTATATTCACCCCTTTGCTCCTATGCTGGGACACTGGGAGAGACCAAGAATACCCATATCTGTCTTAAAAGACTTTAGGAATTGATTTTGGCCTCCGTTCTCAAACCATCATTTAAAAAGCTTTTTTTGGCTTTAGGATTAGGAACAAGTCTCATTTTATAATTTAAGAGTATTAATAACTCTATACTGACATCTGCTTTAGAATAACGAATGTGAAATGGCTAATGTAGGGAACTTCTGACATAAATAATTGCTCCACGGTCATATATTTTATACATTCATGTTCTTTATGAAGTAAGAACTGGTATTTGGAGGCAGGAGAGGGGGGAAGTTCCTTTATTTTTAACAGTGGCAAACCCTCCATGAAAATGTCGGGTAAAATTCTGTTATTCAACTTCCTGCTCAAACTGAGATGGAAATGGAAAGATGAATTTTGTGTGTTTCAGACAAATGTGAGAGCCCTGTTTAATGCCAGATATTTTGTCAGGGCATAAAGAAGCTTCTTCCAGCTTTTGCAGATGTCATCCTACATTATGCTAATGAGACATAAAATACTCTCATATGCTATTCTCATTATTTAAAGTGATTTCTTGTTCAAAAGTGCACTCTTTCAAAATATGATACTGGGCTTTTTTACTCTAATTCTCTAAACCAAAAGCTCTGTGAGACTGAGTTGCAGTTTGCTCTGTGTCAGAGGCTCTGCCTGAACAGCCAGAGAGAAAGAAAGGTATGATTTTTATTCCTAATTGCTGCAATCTGCAAATTAATGGACCGACAGAATTGTCATCAACTTTCAATTTTACCTTAATCCAGTACTATGTGAACTACAGTAATTGAGGAAGGGGCCCATTACCAATCTACTGCCTTTCCTAAGAGACAGAAAATTCCAGCAAACAGGGAGGAGTGGAGAATATAATTATAATTGCAAGTGATAAGAGCCATGAATCACAGCCTTAAGCAAAGGAGGAAATTGGTATTTTAGATACTCCTTCTGATCTTTCTAATGAAGTACTTTATGCTTCATAGCTTAGAAAAGTATTCAAGGCTACTTCATTCTCAGTGGACCAGAGATATGTGCCAATGCAATGACATTTTCAAGACCAAAATGTCCAAGTGAAGTTTTTCTGTAAGGTAATGTGCAGATTTTCAAATCAGAGACAGAAATACAGTAATACTTCCAATTTGCCTGGTGTTGGTTTCTAATCCAAAAATTCAAACCCAAATCAGACACACTTCAACAGCAACCCAAAGTCTACCTGACAATAATCAGGAAGAGCTTGATGAATTGAATATACCCAGGGCACTCTGTGTCCCCTCAGTGAAGATGAGGATCAGCTGGAGTAGGGCAGAGACAGAATTGTGGGGATCCTGAACTATCAGTTCCTTACACTGTGTTCCTTGGGGTTATGACCCAGTCCCTGGCCAAAGTACTGGCTAAGAGCCATTTACTAATCTTTTGGAAATTTCTCTGCAGCACCCACAGGTTTTTAATGAATTTATTTTTTTGAGGTTTATATTTCACAAGAAAATTTGAATTCCTGACCTTTAACTCAGTATGCAGCATTTCTTCCTTTCGGAGAATAAAATTCTCCTGAAGTGATCTAATATGACTTTCAAATATATTTAAAGCTAAGGTGTGCTATGAGTCCTTAATGCCTTTCTTCTCTAAAAAGTAGAGAATAAGCAAACCTAGACATTTCTGAATCAGCCTTTCCAAGGTATTACTTTGAACTGGTATCTGATTGGCAACATCCAAATCTGTGATTTCTCACTAATTACTCTCTTTTGGGGGTTCACTATGATTACTCCAGCCAGCCAGTGGGTGCATAAAAGTCTGTATGCTCAGTTTTTAAGCACTTTTTAACACAGGGAAGGTCTGAGTTCAAGGAAATATTCATTCTTCAGTGTAAGCTATTTGTTCTTTAATCTGTATGAAAAAAAAAAACAAAAAAACCAAAAAAACCCAACCAAGAAAACCCTCAAACCAAACCAGCACAAATCTCCAGTACTTGCAATTATTCTATGTGCTGTAACTATGCTTAGTCAGTGCAACAGATAATTAACCAAAGATAATCCTGTGTTATAGAGCAGCACAAAACTAATCAAAGCACAGTGTGTTCTTGTCAGATTGTATATCAGATGCTGAAATAACCTAGATTATTTCTGTACTCTGTGTCCACAAAATACAACCACAAAAGCCCTCCTCCTAAAAGCCAGTTTGCTCTTGGAGCAAGGTTTTAACAGAAATAAGCATTTGTTTGTTGAAAAAATACAAGAAGTACCAAGAAATTGGTACCAAGTGATTGTTCCACTGAACAGCCATTTTGAACCAATGAAAATTTTCCACAGAAGGAAACTGCCTACTGAAGGATTAATGCCTTCAGGCTGAATTGGAAAGGATGATTTGCCTGAGTCCTGCTGTCCCCCACTCACTGTTTAATGCACAGAATTCAGGCAGACAAATCCAATCAGTTTATTTTAATTTTTATAACATGTGGCTGAGTTTCTCATGCTATGTTATAATGGACCTATGAGCCACTATTATTTTCTACTTTCCCAGCCACTTAAACACAGTAGATACCTCCAGGGCACTGGAGAGTTTCAGCCAAAACAAAGGGATGAGGGGGTTGCAGCAATCATCTTAGATGCTGTGATTTCAGTATTCAGCAATATATTTTCTGGCACATATCCAGGCCAGCAAGGCTCCCAAGAGTCTCCAGTGTTTTCAGACAATCCCAAAATGTATGAGATCCCTGTAAAGACCACTGAAAGCAAAGAACACAGAAAGAAAGCAAAGAACACAGAAAGGAAGCAAAATTTATCATCCTCCACATGAGACAAAATGTCTCCAGAATGAAGGATGATGCTTGGGGGAAATAACAGCTATTTCTGTGTATATTTTCATATAAAGGCACTGCAGTAGCACTGTGTAGCTTTATAGATGAAGAGATTATTGGCTCCTCTGGAAGTTCACTCCAGCTCTTCCTGTAACAGGTGTGGTTTTTTTTAAGAGTTCACAATAGAGGTACCTCCCACATTAACTACCCATCCTTATCAGTATTTAAGGAGTAAATGCCTGACTGGTTGGTTTGGTCATCCTGATCACATTCTCAGAAGCTGCACTTTTTCTGAGTAACATTTTGCAGTTAGAGTTGTTTTTAGATGAAACAACTTTTATCCTTTATAGCCACACCTTTCTTTTCCACATCCTCAATTTAGCAGTAGTCAGTGCTTCTAGATACCTACCCAGCTCCTATTGCTACCTCCATGACCTTGCTGTCTTATCCTTTAATTAATACTTGCTAATTCATGAGGATGCCTGTTAGTTTTACTTCATTAGTTACAGCTAACTTAGGTAATAAGCCAAGGATTGCACACATCTGCTTCATCATCCAGGTTCACTGACCACGTGAGTTCTTTGATTTTCCTCCCCCTCGGGCTTCTTGGTACCCAAGTCAGGCACTGTGAGAATCTGGGGTCTTTTTATCACTCTCCATCCTCCTTCTGTAGCTGTCTAAGGGATGTTACAGGTTTTGTTTCTCAAATATGATCAGAACAATATCTGAGTTGAGTGAAAGCTGGGGTATATTTCTTGAGGGAAACAAAATGAAGCAAGCCTGGAGGGGATGTCCATTAACACCCCAAATCCCCAGAGAGGCTGGGTAGGGCTCACCTGACCTAATAAACTGAGCCAGTGTTTCACAGAAATACCTCTCTCAAAACAACTCTCATCATCTCCTTCAGTGCCTCTTATCAATCCCAATCTGCTCCCAGTCATGTGGCAAGATATATGATCATTAGTTTAAAGAAATAAGCAAACTTTGGAGCAGCATCTTCTGTCTGTCAGGCCCAAACTCCCATTATTCCTTTTTGCCTCTGACTGGCAGTCAGTATTATTAGTAAGTGCTTCTTACCACTTACCAGTGGTGCAAAACCACTGAGGTAAATCCCAAAAGGCAGAGCACCTGGGAAATGTGGATCAAAGGAATCAAATTAAGACTTTTTCAAACTAAAATTCGGAGTACTTATTGCTGTTTCAGAAGCCACCACAGCAGTGCACACAAAGAACACACACTAATGCATGTTCCTACCTCTCTCTACAGAGCCTGTATAGTTCAAAATCCACCTCTGGTTTAAAAAAAAAAAATAAAACAAAAACTTGGGGGAAAATAAACACATGGTGTTAAAATGTAAGACTGGTGAAAGTGACTGTGGTTTGACAGCCTTTGAGAGTGTTTACTCTTAGAATTAGACCAACAGGAGCAGCAGTAGTGAAATTTCAAAGCCCTGGCTATCAGCATGTCTCATCCCTGACCTCATCTTCTCGGGGCCAGCTCCTGCAGGGATGTGGGATTGTAACTGCAGAGCCAAATCATTTCCAGGCTTTCCAAGAGACTGCTGCAAAACATCAGTCCTGGGAGTACTGTCAGTAAGCTCAGAGGAGATGTTCTACTTCTGGACTGAGGAGGGCATGCAAGCTGTGCACACTTCAGACAGTGAGACACTGAAAGTGTGAAGTCAGAACACGATTTAAATAAGCAAGAATATCTCTTTGAATAGAGAGGCCTAAAATCAAATAAGTTTGTCCACAATAAAACATTACAATTACATCAGGAGCCTGTTACTATGTTCAGTAAATCTATTTGAAATATTCTTTATTTGACTTGAAGCTTTTGCAAGACAAACAGATTCCATGTGAACATGTGGACAGTAAAGATTGCAAAATCAGGGCAAGCTTCATTCAGAAAAATAAAATCAACTCAACAAAGATTCATCACTTCAGTTTTGGCACTTGGTTCTGATGGTTAACCATGTGCACTGTTCAGCTTCCTTATTTGAGCTTTCTGGCTGGCAGCCACTGTTTTATCATCATGCCTTTGGCTAGCAGGGATCTTCAATCTGATCTAGAGTTTATAACCACCTGCTTAATTGTTTTGCTGAACAAGAGATCTTTAACTGTGTACTTTTATTTCCAGTTAAGTACAGCACATCTATACTTATTTAATGATGAATATAATTATCCAGAATTGGAGTAATTGTAATAATTTAGAACATCACCTAATGTCCATAAGGATTAAAAGCATCCTAAATTTTGTTATGTGGGCTTTTGTTCAACAAAGTTTAATCACCCAAGAGATGCAGGTAACAAAAAGATGTTATGAAGGAAAAGTTGGCCAGCAGAACATGCAGTTGGAGCAGAAAAGACTTAATACAACCCAGAAGTTAATCTTTTGTAACACCATCCCAAGACATCATCTGTGTGTGTGAGTAAAACTGTGAGTGAAGTGATGATAGGATACAAATTGTTTCCATTCTAAGATGACTTTCTGGTGGTAATGTAAGTCAGTAATGAGCAAAGATCATTAACTTGTAACTGTTGAAGAGCTGGGTGCAGGTGGGATCTGCTCAGTTTAGCTTCTGACAAACCCCTTTGTCATCACTTACAGCAACAACCACAAGAATTTGAGTATTTGAAAAGCTTTTCCCACCTCAGCCAGTGGTCACCTGAGGTCAGGAAAACACATTTCTATTGGGAACTATCTGGAGCTAACTTGCAAAGGATTATCTGACTTGCATGAGTCACAGAAGCAAACTTCTTTATTAAGTGACAAAACATCAGATCCTTCCAATGTCCCCATGTGTTCACACACCATGGAGCGCTCACCAGTCCTCCGGTCCTGAGTCCTCTGTTAAGTACAGACGATCAGAGCAGCAACACAGTGTTAGATCAAAATCTGCCCTTTACTTTGTCCATCCCATTTTCCTGATTCAAAAATTCATGTAATTGGGAGACAGAACTCTTAGATCATCATGTAAGCTGGTCTTTACAATGTGGTCACAGAACTCCATTCAGTTACTCCTCTTTTGGACACAATAACAAATACCAAAAGGACATGTCATTTAGGGGGGGAAAAAAAAGCCATTTTTGCTTTGATTTAGACTCTTCGAAAGAAATGTTCTTATTTTTGATGCTTAGCTTGAGTGATGAATTCTCCTTTGGAAACATCTGGATTATTGCCATAAATCCTCATTACACTTTTATTTTAGAATTGAAGACCACTTGAGTATCTGATATTTTGCCCTCATCTTAGTAACACTTTCTTAGGAGTTGTCACCATTTAATCTATCACTCATCATTTTGAGCATTGATAAAGCTTCACACAGCAACATTAGTGTTATTAATTAACTATTATTATTGCTGTTGGATGCACAACCTTAGTTCATACTGAAATATAGGACCCCTCTGAAGAAGTGCAGATCTAAAAGTAGTCTTGCTCATATTTTTTTGCTTGCCTGTTTTTCTTCTTCAACTTACAAAACTAAGCACCAAGCTGTGTCTGTATTACAGCAGTGGGTACTGTTAAAAAGACAATTAATTCTTTAAGATGTGTCTATAGCTAAAGATCAAGATAAGCATAATTAATCACTTGACAAAAAAAATACATTGCAAACTAATTCCTGGCTAATCAATCTTATCAGTGAGAACAGTTTACCAGCTTTTAATTACCTTTGTTATGCAACGTTTGTCTACACCACATAATTGCATTATTCTGTTCTGACTTACCTGCCTTTCTTTAGGTCATCTTCTTTTCCACTTTCCCACTGTTCCCAGAATGAAAGAGTCACTATAGCAAAACAACAGTGATGCTCTTCGTATTCTGGACTAACAGCAGTGGTTCATAGTCAAGTAAAAAGCAATACTAAAAACATGTGTGCAGAGATAATTTCTCATTTAACTGGCAAAAGCTGCAGGGAGTCAGAGGCTCCACATTCTGCAATTTGGTGCTTTTCTACAACTGTTACCCTGCTGATCTAAGTGGTTTCTCAGCAGGGATAGAAATAGACCTTCTATTGTCACTCTGCCTCCAACAGCTTCAATAAAAACTTTAACTGCTTTTCCAGAAAAGGAGGAGAGGCCATGACCAAGATTTGTTTCGAATATATTAAACAATGCTGAACAGCTTCTGTTGGGAAAAGCAGAAGAAACCAGAGGAGGAATTTAAGTTTGTCTTTAAAGTATAGAGAAAAGAGTAGCCTGAAAACAAAAAGTGCTAAGGAATTTTTGTGGGGAACAAGAAATGATAAAGTGAAATAAATAAACCGGGGAGGGAAGGGGGGAAGAAACTAAAAATAAGCAATTGTAGGGTTTGATGTAGGGGGGAAAAAAGTAAATAAGCAAGAAAAATACCAGAATCAACACATGTCAGGAAAACTTCTCCAAACTTTAACACCAGCTTTCTGGCCTCTCACTGTGTGTATGATTCTCCGAGTTGCATTGGAGCCAAATTTTTAGTAAATATAAAAACTTTCCACAACATTTGTACAAGAGCGATGTAAAAGCCCCATTTACAAACAGCCAGTCTGTACACATCCAGTGGTTACTTCCATTTCAAAGAAGCAGTGTAACTTGCCTGGGATATTAAATTGCCCAAGCAGACCTGGTTCCCCCCATTCACATCCAGAAGAACCTTTTGACTTCCTGAGTCGTTATTCCAAGTCAACCACCAGGGCAGGATTAGTGCCTGTTCATGGCACATGAAATTTTAAATCCTGCTCCTGTTGCACTGAAATGGTCCAGAATGTCCAATACACTTAATTTAATGTTTACCTCTGCTCTGGGAGCATTCCTAGGAAGAATCCTGGGATTTTTGAAAATCACAACTGTGCTGTTTCAGCAAGAGATTTGTAGTTCTGTCACCTGTCCATGAAGCAGCACAGCAAAGCTGCCCAGTTCAGAGAGAGTCCGGGAAATTCAGTCCCTACTGGACTAATTCCAGACTAATTTCACCATCATCCCCCGACTCTGCCAACTCCAGAGGGCTCCCAGCATCCCCATTCACCCAGTTCCAACAGTGTTGTTAGGTTATACGAGTTCATGTCTTTGGAGAGCAGTACCTCAAATGTATCATTCTTTGTGAATTTTTAATATTGAAATGGAATGTATGCATTCCATGGTTTGCATAGAAATGTCCCATCACATGGTATAAAAATTATAAAAAGGGAATTTCCTAGTCCTCACATTAAATAATTTCAGGTTAACCTATAACCAGTGGGGATAAATTATACAGATCAGAGAGATTTGCTGCTATTTTATGTACAGCTGACCTCAGTTACAAAAGCAGACTTAGAACCCCAACTGTTTAATATTTGGATTATTGTACAGACTTCATTGCTAATTCTACAGGTATCATGAAAACATTATATACCTCTACCTCTATTTCTTTTTTTCCCCCCCTTTTTTAATGATATTGGCACAAAGCTTTCATGTAGGAAAATTCTCCTCATCACTGAATTAATGCATACTAAATAATTTTGTCACTGGAATGAAAATATAAGTCCTGTAGACTTAAAAGAGGATATCCTAAAAAAAAGAAAGAAAGAAAGAGGAGTGTGTGTTTAAAATTAGCAGAAGTCTATTTATTCAGTGCGTAGGGGAAAAGGAATGTCATTCCCCCATTTTCACTCGTGAGCTCTGACTTAAATTTACTGAGTCATAAATATTTGGCTAAAATAACCCTAAGTAATCCTGGGGTGGATTAGTGCAGGTATGGAACTCGAAGAATTGAATGACTTGTGTGAATACATGATACTTACAGGTTGGTAGAAGTTCAAAAGACGTCATCAGACGTGGCCTCTAGCCAGGACACACACGTGAATTTACAAATTAAGTGCCCTAACCCCCATTTGACTTAACCTATTTTACTGCTACTTTCTATTTTTCTACTCCTTTTGTTATTTTAATCTCATTAAAAGCTTTGCAATCGATTCAAAGGCAGGCCTGATTCATTACAACTGTTCCCAAAAATGTAGTCACTGGAGTATTTGGTGGTATACGTACAAGTTCACATCACAGAGTCTGAAGAACTTTAATTCTTGAAGTCATTTGTTTTTTTTACTAAACTGATGTCTGTGGTTGCTACAGGAACCCATTAGCCTGTGAGAATCTTTACAAATCTAAAGTCTGCTCTGGTTACTCAGCAAGACAGGATATATACAGTAGTGTAGGAAAAGGAGGCCTCTAAACTCTAGGATGTAGGCAAAGTGTCACTTCTCCTGGATGCTTTCTTCCCGCTAAGCACTGTCAGTACAGACAGCAGAGCAGCTTTTCTGCACGTGTGCTCCAGCCCCACCGCCCTGTGTGGAGCTCCAAACTTCCAGTCCAGGGGAAATGGCTTCGAAATTTGTTTTTATTACGAGTTGAAACAAAAGCTTATGTTTCCGTAGAGCACAGTTGGAAAATACTTTCTTTTGTAACAACTTAAAATCTGGCATATTGAACTTTTCAAACATTATCTTAATGTCTCGGTATTTTTCCATATTAATTCGTCTCAAAACTAGTACACTTGCACGCACACACACTATTCTTTCTTTCCCAGTGAGTGAGTTGTTAGGAACAAATTTCTCCTGGGAAATCGCCGCTTTTCCCTCCTGTCACCCATGCCCGGCACACCGCGGTCCCCGTCCCGGTGTCCGCAGTGCCCGGGCCGGGCAGGTGCCGGGACAGCGGCGCTGGGGGGGCTGCGCTGGGCTCCCCCAGTCCCGTCCCGCCCTGACCCGCCGGGANCCGCACACCCCCGCCCGCAGCCCCCCCTGAGCCGGCCCGACCCATCCCCGCTCCCTGCGGAGTCCCGGGGCGCCGGGAGCACCGTTATGTTTGTGTCCGCCCCGGCTGCAGCGCCAGCCCGATGCGTTTGGGTTAAACCTACGGACGGCCAAAGGATGTCTTTGGCGTCTGGTTCTTTACCGCGCACCGGAGTGGGCTGTTGCTTACAGCCTTTTGGAAGGAGGTGGGGGGGAAAGGGCAACAAAAAAAAAAAAACACCCAGCCTTTCTTTGTGAGCATGAGTGGAAGTGGGCAAAGAAAGAAATTCACGTTACCTGCAGTCGACGTAATCGTAAGTCCAAAGAGGAACAATAAACCCAGCTCCATTAAACCCAAATTGCACGCTGGTTAACTGCAGGCAAAGGTGAACTGCAGGCGCGACTGAACCGTTCCAGGAGGAATCACTTCAGGTTGGAGGCAGGGAATATCCTGGGGCTGGCGGCACTCGCTGCTCCCGGGAGTTAGTTCCCACACGGAGGTGTGATTAGCGCTTCTCCCTCGCAGTTATTTTCCTCCAGTGCAGACTTAGTCCTGAAGGGGAGAGTGTTGTCAAAAGAAGGGAAAATCCATCGCTTGGCTTTTCCCACACACACCTCCCACCCCACCCCCAAATCTGATCAGCAACCAGAGCTGCTGTTTTCCAGCTGCAGACGCCTCCCACCCGCCGACAGCTGCCGGCCTCCCCCGGGGCGCGGGCCGGGGGCGGGCACGGCCCCGCACCGCCCCTGCTTCCCCCCGGCAGGTAAAAGCAGGGATAGGGCAGCACATCCTCCCGGGAACGCCAGGGGAGGCACGGTCTGGTGTGCTGCTCATGCTGCTCTTAGTTCATCACTTTTAAATGACCGGATCCTGTTGCTCCGTGTCTGATTCCAGGAGGAATGGCTTGTATAACAATAATGCAGCTTTTTGATTTGAGAGTCGTTCGGGGCTATTTTTTTCTCCCCCAGCACTATGCCACTGATTTCCCTGGGTGAATTTAAGTCACCAATTTATTAATATTTTATTTTCCCCACTTACTTATGAGCACCTCTGTGCAGGCAAACCTACCTAGAGTGCAACACTTAAGACGAATTTCATATTGTGTGAAATACCTGATAGCTGAGCCTAGAAGAACAGTCCCGCCTGTGGCCCCATTTTTTATCATAGTATCAGCTATTAATTGATAATAGGTAAGGGCTTCAGGCAATTGGCTATATCTTTTCCTACAGTAGTATATGTAGTATATCCTTTTATAGGAAACACGTTACAGAGAGCACATGGAGAAAGGTTGCATACTTAATTGTGGACATTTTAAATAAAAATGTAACATTTCACTTAAGAATGTTTCAGTAGTAACAGAAAGAGCTGTAGCCAAAATTTCTTTTATGTATCATGCCAATTTAACATATCCACTCAAATCTGGTTTGTGAGTAGAAAACTGGTTGGAGGATCACCCAGGAGTTATCCAAGTGAGAAACACTGCTCTCTACCACCTTGCATTCTTCTCCAGCCCTGCCCCCAACTCCAGCTTCTGGCATGGACTATCCAGTAACACTTGCAAAAAAACCTCATTAAGATGTCATGTTTTGTCAGCTTGTCAAGCCTTGCCTTTTGTCAGTGTCTGAAGATGGAGGGTTTTGTAGTTGGCCGTATTCCCAGCTGGTTACAAAAGCATGGTGGTCATCAGGCAGGGCAATAGCCAGAAAGTTCAATTTCTCAGGTTTTGTTGAGCCCACAGCTTTCTGTGGAAATTTAAATTGCTTTTGTTTCACACAATTTGTGCAAATGCCAAGATGTTCTTGTAGCTAATCCAGGGGGGAACATAACCCCTGTAATGCACTGAATTCAGCAATATATTGAAGTCCATGCTTACCTTTAGGGATGAGGGACTGCAGTGACCTGAATGTTTGTACCCTTTGTTTTATTGGGTTGGGAGTTTTTGTATGTTCCACTCATGCTCCCCAGGCATCAGCAGAGTTACAGTTTGGCCTCACAGTTCTGTGGGTCCTCTGTTTTTGAAAAATATTGTGACAAAGCATCTCTGAAAAAAGGAATTGGTTTGAAGTTATTTCCATTTCTTATAGATCTAGAAAAAATTAATTGCTTCAGATCAGGAAGTTCTAGATATTGTACTCTTATGGTGTTGGATACAGGATTGATTTTGACATGCTAATGATTGCGTTTTAGCTTATCTGGAAAAGAAAAAAAAGATTTATTGTGCAGTTACTGTTTAACAGAACACTGCAGTGACTAGGAAGTAACTATGGTTATGTGTTGCAGGTATTATAAGTAACAATGACATGGGTCTAAATTCTGAGTCATTAATTTCATTTTCCTTATTGCAACTGTTGTTCATTTTTATAATAATGATGCAAATTTATCATAGAAATGAAAAATATATAACTGTATCATACATATAGATGTCATAACAAAAAAATGTTGTGGTGTATGTGACCTGATTTAACAACATTTTCCTAAAAAATGTTGTTCTGTTTTCTAAATGAAATTTTGAAGGCATCTTTTACATTGCTCTATTTTTTCTTCCGTGTGCTGTTTAATCTCCGAAGAGCCAGGGGAGAACACATCAGCACCAACTGCTGTGCAAACAAAAGGAGTAATAAAATATATTCTTAAATCAGCTACCAGGGTTCAGAAATTAAGGGCAAGGGTTTGGCCAAATGACCTCATGTAAGCTTTAGAAGAAGATAAGACATAAACTCTACCGGAAGAAAGATACTCTCATCATACTTCTGGATATTGTGGGCCTGATTCTCATTTACACTGATTATCAAGTTGTTTGGGTCATATATTACCTAATGACTTGGGAACTTTTTGTTTCATAAATACAGAAGTCTCAAAACAAGAAAGCTGGTTAAGGAAATAGCAACAAATACATTTTAAAAATCCAGGGTGTGTTTTGATTTGGGATAAAAATAAAAGATATCTAGATACCGTTGTCAGTGATATTCACATATGATGCAAAATAGTTTTGTAAATCAGTTTAATTATTATGTTTTCATTTAGTAAAAACAAAAAGGAGTAGTAGCCTTGAAGGTAGCAGGCAGAGACTGGAAGCCAACAGACCTAATTCATAATATTTTTCAGCTTTTCCTTTAAAATTGTTTTAATTTCATAGATTCCTTTTTAGTTTTCCAGTTTTAAGATCTTTGGGTGGGTGGGTACTTTGCATAAATCTTGAGAGTCAGGGAAAAAATGTATGGAGTAAATCCTTCTCTTCATATCTTCAGTCTTCCCAACTCCAACATATCCCTTTCTGCCCTTGTGCAGCCCAGCCTGGCAGTGCTGTGAGTGCCAGCCCTTCTCTCCACAGACAATGGGAATTCCCCAGTCCTGGGACACTTCCTCATTCTTAGGGCCACCCAGGCAGCTGAAGAAAGACAATCAGCAGATCTGCCTCGTTGCTGGGTGTAAATATTGTATATTTGAGAACTTCTAATTGACTGAAGGGAGAATAATCTCAGGGATGAGGTCAAGGCTGAAGGAGTCCTGGAATGTGGAGCAGCTGAAACAGATGATGTTAAGGAAAGTAAGCTCAGATTCCAGATTCTATATGTGAAAACCCAGGGCTGCCATTTCAATTAGGAACATAATCTTGGTTTGTTTAGCACTCCTCTGCCCCTTGTATCCCTGCTTTATACATCCACTCCTGTGATTGTGGGGCAATCAGAGCCCCCAGCAGTAATTCCACAGTGTTTAACCTTCGTCATACAGGTGACCACACAAAGCAGTTGTGAGTTACAAAGAAGTTCCAGATGTGTTTAAGTAAAGTTGGTTACTGAGAGAAACCACTTTAAAAGCCAAGTTCTAGGATGTATTTACACGAGTAATAAAGCCTGCAGTTAAAAGGCAGGGTAAGGTTTCAGCAGCAGTGCAGGATTTTTTGGCACTGTTGCCTGTTCTTACAGCTTCACAGCAGCCAGGAGAAAAGCCTGATCAATACAGATATGGTACTAAATAAAGACAACCAATCTAGTACTTTATAAACCATTCATATCTCTTTTCCCACCCTCTTGCTTCCTTCTTAGTCTTTAGTGTTATTGAAAGAAAAGTCGTATTAAGCTGCAAGCACTGTTTAGTAACACACTCTGCATCACTGTCACAAAGCAAGCAACTTCATAGTGTAGCTGACATTGGAAAAATGTGCTGAAATCAGTAGGTTCTCAAGAAAACCTTATCTTCTGATTATTATTTGTTACTTTTTGCTAGAGTTCTATAGGCAGAAAGCTGAAGTTAATCTTGTCTCCCCTCGTGTTTCAGACAGCCCCATTCAGAGCCCTTTGATGTCAGTGTAAAGAATCCCATTTTTAGTGGCCTTTGAACCAGATGTAGTAAAAGGGCAACTGAGCATTTGTAGGGGTTGCAATTGGGTAACTTGCTTAAAGGAGGAGAGTTTGGATACTCATTTCTGTTTTCCCATTTTTTTAATTACTTTTAGTATTTATATACCATTAAGAGTAATGTAGATACTGGTAAACAATGAAGAGGACAAATGCCTCAGCTCTGACCATATTTCACTTTATTTAGATAAAAGCAAAGTAAAGAAGGAGGTCTGTGGCTGTTTTTCAGGCACACTAATTTAATGATTCCTGCTTGTTACAGCTATTGTGAAATTTAGGAAGGAGTTTGCATAAGATAACATATCCTGCTGTTGTAATGTACTGGAGACAGGGCTCAGATCTCTGGATAAGGAATGCTGCAAAAATCTAAGTCTTATTATCACTACACACCACTCTCCCCAGGATCTGAACCTGACCTCCCTTCCTTGATCCAAACAATCTCTGTCTTATTGAAAATAGCAGGATTTTACAGGAAGAGAATTTTCCATTATTATTACATGAAACAGTTCTTTTCCTTGACATTTATACACATTTGGGCATGTTACTGAACAAAGAGAATTCCATATCAAAATATGATCAATCTGAACACTTGTATTTGTAAAGAATGGACAGAGAGCTGCCAGCAAATAAGAAGCTGGAGGTGAAAAACTGAGGTGGTTGTCTTGCCAAAAGAACTTCACACATTCAAAAACGAGCAAGAACTTGGGAGGGACAGCTTGTTTTTGGAGGTGCACTGGCAGGGAAGAAAACTCGAGTACCAAAACAAATCATTTTGGGCAGAAGCCACTCTGGAGGGTGATGTGGAGAGGGAGGGAGTGGTGTGCATGTGTAAGGGTTTGGGTTCTGGCCTGGCTTTCCTTCCTCAGCAGACTGGTAGGAAACTTGTGGTCAATCATTTGTAGTGTGAGTGGCTGGGGGAGTCTGGAGTCCTGGGAGTAGAGGAAGGTGTAAAGATAACCTGGAAGAAGGGGGCTTGAGACTGGGGATGTTGCCAAGGCTGTGGCTGACCCTCAGGTTATTACACAAAAAGTGAAATCCACGCACTTCTCTGACAGCTCCTCCTTGGGAGAGCCCCTTCTTGGAGCTGAAGCCTGCCTGGATGCCTTCAAAGAGGCAGTTTTTTGCATTTGTTGAGAAAACAAAGGACCAGAAGCCCTGAATCCACTGTCCTGCCTGAAGCAGAGTCTGCAGGGAGGGGTGCCCTGGGCTGCTGGAGAGGTGAGTGTTGGCCAGTGCTATTTCTGTGCCCTGGGAGCTTATGGAGCCACAGTGAGAGGGTACTGGGGCACTTTTTACAGCTCCTTGTGAGCAGAGAGGCAGCAGCTGGGGTGGAATAAAAGCCTAAAGCTTGCTGCAAATCATGTGGTTCATAGCCCTTCTGGCTGTGAAGAGCTTTACAACATCTGCTGACTTTTAATTAAGAGCACAAATTTTGCAGAAATGCTTGGCCTCTCCAGATTTTGATGATTTCTGTTTGCCTGGTTAAGCACTTTTTGGGGCTTTTCTCTTGCTGTGGCTCTGTCATGTGACCTGCAGGTGACTGCAAGTTGTTAAAATACCCTGTGTTGGAGCCCTGCTAGACAGGAACATCTATTTACAAATCCACAGGTGAGACAGGTGTTTTCTAACAGCCCCTCTTGTTACATAATAAGGGCAGTGTCTGGAGCAAAGCTTAATGTAATGTGTGGTGCAAAAAATGTGCACATTGATGGCAAAAACCTGATTTATTTTATATTACGAGCCCAGGTGGACCAGACTGTTAATGCACAGCAGTTGGAATATTGTGTGATAATTTATTCACTCATGTAAAAAACCAAACAGGCTGGTCATAACCACCTTTATTCTGTGACAAATCTCCTCTTCAAATCTGTACTTAACAACATTTGTAAGAGATTAATGTTTCTGGTGCTGCTTTGTAGTATAAAGAAAAGTTCTGCAGCAGTTACCAGCTACTAATGAAGTCAATGAGTCCTTATTGCAACTTCTTGGTAAATCCAATTTTAAAGAGAAATACAGGTTTGACTATTTCTTTTTTCGGGAGGATCCACAGCTGAGACTCATCAGTTTAGCAACAACCTTGACACCATGTTTGAATATATAACCTTTCCTCTATCCAAGTAACTTATCTCTCACTAAGAAAAGACTTTCAGAGAGAAATAAACAAGTGTCTGCCTGTATGAAATAGTAAAGGGAAAATAAAATGAAAAATGAACTTGTATTATTTAAACAGTGTGACATGACAAACTGCAAGTGCTGCTCATACCTAGCCCTCTGAGAGCAGCTTGCTTTGTTGATAAGCTTTGATTGAACCTGAACCTTTAGTTCCTGAACCTAGTTTTGTGAATAAATTACATTTTGCAATGGCATGGTATTATAATCCTCCAGATTTGTTGGGATGAAATCGCACAAATGTTTGAACACAAAGACAAGGCCAAGTTGGGCATCAGTGTGGTGAGTGATCTGTCAGCCCTCTGGGATTATTCCAGTTTGGTGCAGAGGCTGAGCAGTTAAATCATCCCAGTCCCTGGAAAGGCTGTCTGGGGGCTCAGGGGGCTGTGACAGAAATCTAGGATAACACCTGCAGATCTCGTGTGCAGGTTTTGTGACCTGGGGCTGGTGCAGGTTTGACCAAGGAAGATTAAGGGAGCAAGTGCATGTGGAGGGTTCCAGCCCTTCCTGCAGTGCTCAGGGTGCACAGCTGGCTTTGTGCATTCCAAAATTCCACTTAGGTATCCATCACAGGACCAGCATGTCTTATGGCAGAGAGGTAATAGCCAGGCAGATCCAGGTTACCAAGCTGTTTTCAGCTTGAGGTGCTGTTGGTAAATAACAGATGGCACAGATATCCAAAGCAGCCCTAGTTATGAAATTCATGTCTGTGGCAATGTGGTGTTTAGTCTGGTTTGTTGGAAGAGTTAAGAGTTGACAGCATCTTCCTTGATGGTTCAAAAGGAAGAGCCCTTTCCAGAAGAGGCAGAGATCTGCAAAATAAACACAGGGAGTTACAAGATGAACATCAACCTAATGTAACATGGGAATTCTGAATCTATTTATCTGTTCTCATTGACATGGTTGTACTTATTGTGGAGGGTCTTGACCTCACATTCAGCTTAAGAACACAAGCCTGGGAATAACAGCAGTGCAGAACCTTAGGCATGGCAGGATTTCTGTACATTTAAGTACATGAGTTACCTTCTGTGTGGATGAAACATCAGGGTAAGAAGAGAGGTAGTAACATACAACCTGCATGGAAGGTTTGAATGCAGCTGATGGAGTTTTCTCACATTTCCACAACTGCATTTCACTCTCCTTTATCAGGGTTGGTAAAGCAAGTTTGAGTAAATCAGATTATAAAGAAAGAGTGGATGCCAAACAAGTGTTCTCCGTGAGCTCCTAGGGGGGAATAGCCAAAATGGGGCAGAGAAGGTAGCAGTGTTTTGTGGGGAAATGGGAAAGATAATGAGGAAAAACAATAGGCAAAGGATGGGAAAAAGAGAAAGTCAAGTCACTTTTCACAGAAGTATCTTTTCTATTATAAAGACAACAGAGGCAAAAAGGAGGAGGAATAAACAAAAAGTAAAAAGATACAATAGGATATCAGTTGGGGATGTAGAGAAAAGGAATAAAGAAATGGGGTAAAGGAAGAAAATGAGGTGTTAATCTCTGGCCAAGGGTAAAGTCTATCCCTCCAGCAGCATGGCTGGGACTTTGCTTCTGCTTTTTGCCTCTGAGTGCTTTTTTAAAGCAAAGAGCTAAGCAGGCACCAGGCTGTTGAGAGTGGCTGGCTGTCATCTGAGATTCCCAGGTACTCTGCTATTTCCCTGCTGAGAATTCCTCAGCTGCAAATATTTTCAAGCCATGTTTGTGTTGTTATGGGCTTGGAGAAAAGAGAGAGTCTGGGGTAACTTCTTATTACAGTGTTACTTTTCAGATATTTTAGAAAATACATTGTGGGAAGCGTTGAAAAGAAAATTGAGGCAAATTAGAAAAAAAAGGCAAGTTCAAAAAGCTGTTTCATTCTTTGAAGGACTTGATGAGGGACTGAATGAGGAAGGACTGGAATTTGTACAACTCCAAGAGCCTGGCTGCATTCCTTTGTCAGTATTTTTATTGACTCTCACTCCCAAAGAAACAATGATGCTTCAAGCTGTTCTCTGAAGCCTGGATATACCTTTCTGACCTAAGGAGACACAATGCACCACAGCTGTTAGCAAGGGTCGTGTATGGTGTTTGAACTGGAACAAAAGAGCTGGGATCATACTTCTCTTACTCTGAACTGCAATTGTTTCCATGCCTTTCCAGTTTTGAGTAACAGCATTTCACACATTAAAAAGGCCATAACTTAATTTATTATCCCTGGCTCTGGAGTAATTTATTATTGTTTTGACATTTTTCTTTTTACTGTTTTATCTTTTCTCACTCAAGGAATAGAGAAGTAGGAGTCAGAGTTTCTGCTTTTGATACTTGCAATTTTGCCAGCAAAGTTTAACCTAATGTGTATATAAGTTAAAGTCAGACTGGTAGTGACTCTGTAATGACAAATAGCTGAAGAGGACACAGGACTTGTATTCACTTTGTGATGAGTCAGGATCTGCAGGCAAGGATTTTATGTGTCTGTCTTTGCCATAATAGTGACAGGCAGAACACAGAGTGTGGGGTAGCTGCAAAAAGGATGATGACAATTATTATAGGCTCCAGTTAAATAGCATAAAATATTAATTAAATAATGGCTATCTGCTTTTCCACTAAATCTCATAGGTGTCTGACCAGCTAGAGTGTCATTCAGGTACCTTTATTTGCTTCTAGTTACTCTGAGAAAAGATGCTTGATGAGTTCTTAATGAATTGTAACTACTGCTTTCAAATAGTTTATATCTCAGGTTCTGAAAATGCACTGAGGCCTTAAAGTTTGCAGAATACAATAAAAAAAAAGTAAAAAGGGTGGCATTGAGAACAAGGAGATGTAAGCAAGCAAAGATTGTTATACAGCTAGAAACTGGCCACCCAAGAAGATCTGGCAGAGAAAGTAAGGTATTAATAGCATTATTAATCTACTGAGTTTTACTGCCAGTAAAATAAGTAGAGAAAGCAAGATCAAGGAGGAGAAGTTATGAGGCAGCAACACAAATAATGTAACAAATTTACAGTTCTCGGGGGTATTGTGATTGTGGTTCCTGTTACCAAACTGTGAGTGTACACAAGGACAGCAGCTGTGCCAAATGTCCAGATACTGCAGTTCACAGTAGGATAAAGGGCATGACACTGTTTAAAGTCAGTACTCTTCTCACATGTAGTAAATCCTCCATAATTATTTACTACAGAAGCCATTTTTCGTGGGTTTGGGGGGAGGGGTAGAATGCTGGGGTAATTAATGCATTTCTTCTACTCTCACTCTGCAGAGATCTGGCACCATGGCACTGGGCCACTGGGACTTCTTGTCCATTTGGCCAAAAAACTAAAAGTTGTTTTCCTGATATTCTGGAGCGATTTTTTTTCCAAAGAGTTCCTGTGATTTCAGAATGTCTGAGACTGTCATTCATGAGAAGGCTGGGTCACAGTTCACACTGTTTCTGAAGAAACAGTTTTCTTTCCAGTCCATCACCACTCAAGGCAATGCCACACCAGGCGCTGGAAGCCTCCATTGTGCTTCCAGCCTGTGTTTCACAGCAGTGCCTTGGCAGGAACTTTAATTAAGCTTTAATTAAAGGGGCATGTTTTATTTCTATGAAGAAAATTCTGACTCCGAGGTTTTCTAATGAAGTTCAGACTTATTTACCAGTTTTCAGTGAAAACCTTTATTCACTATTTTATTTAGTTGCTCTTGCCTTCCTGACAGTCACCACGACTCCACATAATGATCCTACAATAAATTTTTCAGTATATGCTTTTAGGAGTTGAAGGACAGACTCCAGGAGCATTTGGCCTCCCTGAAAAGGACACGGAGCTCTTTTATTTTTTATTTTATTTTAATGTTTGCTTTGTAGCATCAACTTAAAGGGCTAAAAGAGAAGGATGTGTTTGTTTGATTCACTGCATGTGCGTAAGAAGTGGTTGTTACTTTCCTCTGTTCTGATTGCTCCTGCTCAAGGCAGGTTTACAGAGTTGGGAACCTGAAGGTAAGATGGTTTGGAAAAGATTGACCAAACCAGGAAAATTATGGTCCAGGCTATTCCACATTAGCTGGCTTAGGAAAGGAGAGAAGAATAAACCCACTATTTTGGTGATTTCAGAGCCTATTAGAGATACATTAAGGCTCCTATGGATGGATTAGGAATAGACACAGATTTCAGGCTAAAAGCCAAATAAATACAATATCTGGGACAATAACTTCAACACATAAGACCAATAAAATATCATATCTTTTGGGAGAACAAACATTTTTTTTAAATAAACAGATGAGACCTATCAAAAAAGCACATGTAGATAGAATTTCCTAGAAATATGAAAGGCAGACTAAGAAAAAAATATTTGGAAGAAGAGAATAAAAACAGATGAGCAGGAGAACTGAAACTTAGTACATTAGCTGTCAGAGAACCATCACTCCCTTTTTGGTTTCTCCAAAGCAGAGGGGACACAGAGCTTTCCTCTGCTGCTCCAACTTCTTTCCTCTTAGGAAAAATCTGTTGTTTAGTTTGAAAATTCACATCTGTTTTATACAAACTCCATGAGTATTTTAAACTTCAGCTATAAATGCTGTTAAGACATCATTTGCTGCTCACAGGATGGTTTATGATTGGGATCACGTACTCCCTTCTCGAATCAGGACATTAAGCCAGAATTCCCTATCTTGATAATTATCTCTGAAATCAGTGGCAAACTGAGTCTCATCATCTGTGAGCTGGGCTCTGCCAAGGGTTCCAGGCTGCTGGTCACTCCCAGTCACTATATGAGCTCAGGAAAAAGAGGAATTTGCTGGGATTCCAAAGATACCAGCCTCGAGAGACAGGGAGAGCTTTGGCATTACAGGTTTATTTTTTTAACTTGTCTGTTTGTAAGTAATTTGTTTGTTTTCAAAATCTTCCTACTTCCCTTTCCCCAAACTAACTTAAACCCAAGCAAGCATCCTGTTTAAAAGTAAATAAATAAACAAAAAATCTAGCTATGTAATCAAATCTCAAGTATGTTGCTTATGTAAGTGATCTGAACTAAGTCTGCCTGAAAAATCCAGAGTTCGGGCATTTTATCCCATTAAGTTCTAGGTTTTGATTTTAAAACGATTTTTCTTTGTTTGTTGTAGACACCTTTGAAAACCAGCTGCTGTACATGGATAGAGCATTTTGAGGTATTTTCTAACCTCCCTCCAATGTTTCAGGCCCCTGTCTTTGTGGGTGTATCCAGATATTTGCTTCTGTGTCTTTGTTCCTCCCAGGATCACTCAGAATCTCTTGGGTCTATAAGGCAAGTCCAGTTTGCTTTACCCTTCAGAAAATGAAGAGACAGCAAACCTTTTAGATTTAATCCTGATAGATATTTTCCATGATGATTTAGGAAGTCACCATCTCTTTCCAGCTTTGATTCACAGCTGCCACTGAAGAGATGCTGGTAATTCCCCTCCTTGAAGAAATGTATCTTGAATAAGCCAAACAGTTGAAAAAAGCTGCATCTTGCATAAGCTTTAGTGCCTTGCTTCATTGGTATTTTGAAAAATGAATTTTTTTTTCAAGCTGGATGACTGGAATTAAACTTCAGTGGTCATACAGAATGAAAGCTCTGTGTTTGGGGCATTTGCAATGCATGATTGGTTTTATTTTCCTCTTAATTTTTGTATGCTGGCTGTATTTACATTTTATGCCCAGCTGGTTTTCTTTAACTTCTTAGTATAACTTACGTGTAACATCTTGCAAAAGCTTTGTTTTCTTGATTTATGCCTCTGTGTTTGAATAGTTTGAAAACTTTGTTAGGGCACCTAATGGGGAAACTGCTTCTTTAGCATTGTGGATGGTTGTTCTCTGTCAACAGAGAACTGGAAACTTGTGGTTTGTGTGTGTTGTTGGACAGAATTACACTCATGTCATGCTGGAGGTTTATATTTTATCCTTGAAGAAGCCTATAACCTTTACCTCAAATTGAAACTCTTCTTTCTTAGCTCTGAAAGCAAGGATCAAGTAAGCAAATTATATTTTTCATAAGGGAACAGATTCTTTCCATATAATAAAATGCCATAGAAGATGGCAAGGCCTGTATGACAAAGATAAAGATCAAACTTAAGAGCTGATAGGAGTGACATGAACTATTCATGAAAGGAAAATCCAACTTTAGGTAGAAATAAAAGTGCTCATTGAGTAGATAAAAAGCCTGTAAATACCACTGGCTATGACAATTTTTTACACAGAATTATCTGAGAAAAAATTTTGTAAAGAAATATTTCTAGAAAATTCTAAAATTACTCTGCAATCTGATGTGCAAGTCAGATGTCCTGCATTGTAAGAGAGGGTTTTGTTCTATGAGTAAAAGCACCTGCTTTGTAATAGCAGCCTAAAAAATTAGGATATATAGAAATCCATTGTGTTAAATTGAACTGGCAGTTGAGGGTGTTCTCAAAACAGAGTAACAGAGGTTTTCTCTCTTCTGCATCTGGGGAGGGCCTGAGGGCTTTTGAGATTACTTGAAAGATGAAGTAAAATTGTGAATGAAATTATGCAGCTGGCAAAAGAAATTGATTTCTTATCAATTATGCCTGTGCCAGTTAAAAAGTGGTTTAACTGCAATGACTAACAAGTATTTCTCTTCCACTGTTGAACAAAATGAACTAAAAATATTCACCAGCAGTGGAGTTCACACGTTCTCTCAAAATTTGCTGTTGCCAGAGTTCCATTTCATCCCCCTTTTTTAGGGGAAGGAAGAGTAGAAAAGCATCTCATTTTAGTATAATGAGAATGTAATAGAAATCAGGCCGAGTACATCAGATTTTCTGTCAATGTGCCACCTAAACTGCTGAAGTCTGAGCTGCACTGGTAAAGTGAAGATATTGGCAGTTACACCTTTCCAAACCACTGAGAGCTTTTCAGGGAGGCAGGACTTCTGTGCTTCCCCAAGGAGACGAAATCTGTTCCCTCCTTTCAGTCTGAAAATCTTTTCATATACATTTATTTGCATCTCACACCCCCTCCAGCCAGTGCCTAGAGGAAAATACAATGTTAAATCCACTATGTTGGCAAAATGTTATTAGAAGAGTTGGAAACAGGAGTTTTCACAGAATCGGGATTTGGAAGTTTTGTTAAGCTGCTCTCTGCATTCATCTCAAACACCAGCACATGGCAACACTTGGAACAACCTCAGGCATGATGGGATCTGCAGCTTTGAGTGGAAGAACAAGTCTTCTTTTCATTGACCACAACCTTTGTGCTTGCCAGGGTCATACAAACCTGTAGACCAGCATTGGTAAAGTATGAATTTCTCTGAATCAATCTAATGGTTGACTAATTTAGTGACTAATTTTAACTCTCAGTCTGTTAAAAGACTATTAGGATTTCATTGCTTTTAGGACTTCTTTACATTTCTCATTTTTTTGCCGAATAGCAAATGATTTCCCACAACAACAGAAAAAAAAAGACTCATAGGCTGAGTATCCCTTGGAGCCATTTACTGCATTCTGTATTATTTTTTTTATTTTGGAGTTGATTGTTTTTAATGCAGACTTGTGGTCTGTTTTAAGTTGTGCTGTACTATGAAATCTTTGTCTCCCAAAGGATATTAATTCTCCCTGCATCCCATAATTGTGATTTCTCACTCTGGGGGGAAGGGAGAGTACCTGTGAATACATTCCAGTTCTGTAAGGCTCCCCTTAGGAACGCTGCTGGAATGCCAGCCCTGAGCCTTCCCAGAAGAATGTGGGATGAATTTAACTTTTCAGGGGACAAAGATATTTAAAGCAATACAAGCTATGTAAAGAACTTAGGGATAGTCAACTAAATAGTTTTGTGTTGACTCCAGTTCTCTTATTGTCACGCAGTGATTGAGGGGGAGAATATCCATGTGAGGACACGTGAAAAAATGGCTCTTTCCCTTTGTATATCTTAGGGGTTTTTTTAGACTTGGCCTTACTGCAACATAGTTACTGTTGCTAGAGCCCAATCTGGAATCTTTCCATCAAAATAGCATTTTGATCACTGACTGCTAAATGGTTCATATGTCATTGTTCTGAAATGTGTCACATCCAGAGCTTGGGAGGCAAAGTAAATCCCATTTAATTTTAGATCGATTCTTTGCTATGCTAAACGCCAGATTTGGTTTTGTTTTGGCTTAAGATTTCTATTGATTTCTGAAGGCAGAAACATCAGGGAGTTGCAGGGGTGGGTGACAGAGTCATCTGAATGGCTCAAGTGACCTGGCGTGGGGTGTGTGCCTGGCTGCAGACTGAGACTCTGCGTAACCCACAGACAGTGCCACCAATGCACGGCAGGTGCTCTGGAGCTTCCCTCCAGGAAGGGCACGGCAGGCTGAGTTTACACCCCCTGGGCCAGGGGATTCCAAGTGCACTGCACGCCCCTCCTATGGACAGCCAACTGTGGCCTGCCCTCCACTGCCAAAGGGGGTTGAGGAAGGTGCATGAGGAGTGTCATTTGTGGCACCACTCCCGTTCATATTAAAGGTCTGGCACGTCCAGAACAGCAGCAATTGGCGGCTCTTAAATAGTTGTTTAACCCTAAACAAGACCTGGAACGCGTTCAGCCACGTGCTGCTGCCCAGCGATAGAACCGTGCTGGTTTTAGCATCCCAGCAATACCCAAAACTTTCAGAATTCTCAAAGGCCGCTATGATAACATAGCAGGGGAGGGAAGGTGTGAGAAGGTGTCCCTTCCCCAGGCTGGCCCCGGGGACAGGTTAGAGCTGTAATTGTGGAGGGGTTCCCGCAGGTGGCTCTCGCTGCCCGGGGCTGCCGGGTGCGGGCTCCAGGAGCAGCGCTGGTGTCGCATCGTGTGCCAGCGTTACAAAGTGCGGCGGCAGGAAACCTTAGCCCAGTTCCCACGGGGTAAACAGCGCACCGGGGAACACGCTCTGCAAGGAAGGTGTTGCATGAGGCAACTTTAAGAAGAAGCACACCAACTCTGAGAGCAAATAAATCCACACTGTGACCAGCAACTGTTAGCCTTATCTACCGGGAGCGGCTGAGGGAGCTGGGAAAGGGGCTCGGCCTGGAGAAAGGAGGTTCAGAGGGGACCTTCTGGCTCTCCACAACCCCCTGACAGGAGGGGGCAGTGAGCTGGGGGTTGGTCTCTTTTCCCAGGTAACAAATGACAGGACAAGAGCAAAAGGCCTCAAGTTGCATCAGGGGAAATTTAGATGGGAGCTTAGGGAAAAATTCTGCACTGAAAAGGTTATCGAGCTTGACAAGTTGTTGAACAGACTGCCCAGGAGAGTAGTGGAGTCACCATGCCTGGAAATGCGCAAAAAATGTATGGATATGGCACTTGAGGATAAGATTAAGTGGTGAACAAGGTGGTGGTACTGGGTTGATGGTAAGACTTGATGATCTTAGAGGTCTGTTCCAAACTTAAGGGTTCTCTGGTTCTCTCATGCTATATATGTATAGTCAGGTCTATCTTACAAAGTCTCTTTTGATCCTGTTGTCCAGGAGGCAAGGATAAGGGGTAACATTTCTCTCTTTCTGGCCCCATTTTTTTGCAGTGTCATTGTAATTAAGCCAAGAATGGTAAGGGTGTTTTGGTTAGAGGAGCTCCTCTTACACAATGTGTTCTTGATGAACACAAAAGGGAACATCTGGTAGGCAGAGCACAAAGGCAGTGCAATTACATTTTAGTAACTGATCCCGCATGGATGAATTTTCATGAGGCATTAGTCACTACTGTGTGAATTAAGGTGGAGAGAAACAATGGATGTAGGCACTGACAAGATGAACATACACATTGTGTGGATTCCATGAATGACAGGGATATCCAGGGCAAGAACTGCCTGACGGCTTTCTCTGGCGACCTCCTGTGTTTAATTGTTCTGTGCAGTGAGTTGTTGTGTTCTGTTAAAATATCCCAGAGGAGGTATTTAGAAGATGTTACTGCAGTGGAACATTCTCTGGCTATATTTTTTCTTTGCATTTTAAATCTTACAGGACCTATTGTTTCCCCAAAATGTTTTACCAATTCCTTTCCATCCTAAAGGGAATTCTTCCTCTGAGCATTTCTAAGCAAATCCTTAATATCTTATGTTTCAGTCAAGCTTTTCTCCTGGTTCTATTGGTACATTGCCACTGAATTTAACTGGACCACATTGGTGTAATTGAGAGCAGAAGATTAGTTCCTTTAATGTTTCTGCACAAATAATCTGTTTCTCCAATCAGGATTTTTTTCACTGCTTGGAATTTCTTCAAATTTGTCAACATCTTCAGGGTAAGGAGGTTCTTCCAGTTCTAATACCACCTGAATTCTTTTTGAAGCACAGAACATGTTTCCACAGGCATGCTATTAATTATGGATATTTCCCTAATTCCACTTCTGCGAATATTGTCCAACAGTTCACATCTGCCTATCCACATCTTGTACAAATAAAAAAAGGTTTAGTGTTTTTCATACCAAACGTGTAATAATGACCATTTTGCTTTTGTTCTTATTTTTAAATCAAAGTTTGTGAATCCTTTCTCATATAATCTCCTAAACCTTATAATATTGGGCAGGATGAGGCAGTTTTTTATGCTTTACTTTGTTATATTTACTTTCTTGCTTCTGGACAACGAGTGATTTGAGGTCTGAGACCTCTGTATGATTTCCCTTTTCAATATTTGCTCCATTTGGAGCTAACATAACCCATAACTAAAATCAACAAAGTTATACAAAATTTTTTCATAAGTGGGATGAGCTGGAATACCAAGCACTTGTGGGCTGCAGAGGCTGTGGTGGCTTTTTGTGTCTTCTGTTTGAGGAGCTCAGTGCAAATGATTCCCTGTGAGCAACTCCCGGGAGCATTAAGAGCCATTGTGGAGCTAATGGTGGAATTACTTTTTAAGGAGTGTAATTTTACCTGTTCCTCCTCCCAGCCAGCACACAAACGTGTGTGTGCACAGAACTCTCTGAATTGCTGTTTGTGCCAATTTGAGGTAACTGTTACAGTCCTGGCTCAGCTTCCCAGTGAAGTATTGCTTTTCTCAGACTGTGGTTTCCTAACACAGGTGGGAACAACCCTGGCTCCCTTTTCCCCATTTAGTTGCTCACCTGAGTTGCTGCCAAAGCATGTTACGGAAATCATTCTGGTTCTTTTCTTTTTTT